>OX465290.1:8395000-8630000 GCA_949987695.1 Merzomyia westermanni | reverse complement strand
TGCAATTAGGGTATCCCAACCAAAAAGAGTTCGTAACCCCACACTCGTAAATAATTTTCGGCCACCATTTCGTCGATGGCATTAAATCGGTTTAGAATCGTTTGGCAGTCACTGCATATCTGAGGCTGCCACGCAAAGCGATTCACCTTTCACCGCAACGCACCATTCAAATGTGCACTCCATACTAGTGCACACACACACATGTATATGCGTGCAGCACATAGGCCGTTGGATGGTAATGGGCTTTGGGGGCGGTGGGGGAATTCCCCCGCAGCACTTCAATGCTGTAACTGCCACATGCAATACACACCAAAGTAGCTATGCGATATTTGTGGCAAGAACGAGCAGAATAAAAATTTACTGAACTACAACTCGATAATAGCAACAATCCATGTTCATGAAATGAGTGGTAGGTAACAAAAAACAACAACAACAACAGCAGGAACAATAACAACCAATCAAATGCAATAAGAGCAAGAAAATTTGACAGTCAAAACGAAATTATTTGTATTTATTTACTTGGCTGCAACAAAAGTATAACGTACACACCGCTCACACCTCCACACACACCACCACACACATACAAACTTGCATACAATTAAGTACTAATACTGGCGCACAACAATTTTAATGTAATTTATCGAAATATTTAAAAACAAAAATAAACAAAAAAATTGTATGCGCCGAATGCTATTTTTGTGATGGAAAAAAATTCATCAAAAAGGACGAGCGTTGTTGAGGGTACGGTTAGTGGTGAAGGATGCGATCAGACACATTGTAGTCAAATGAATAAATTTATTTATTGGAACTTACGCTTGGCGGAAAATCAGCGATGCGTATCCAGCATTATGGTGATCAAATGCCTAAAGGCCCAAGTCGTACACTTGGAACAGAAAACACATAGCCGTTTAATATATATTAAGTAATAAAGTAACCTAACCTAGTTGGTAAACCTATCTGAAAATAATTACGTTGAAATGCGACGTCGAATACCTTTCAGTTGATACCCATAATGCCATATCTCTCTCAATTTTAAAAATTTAAAAAAGGTGGCAATTGGGTTTTTTTATTTCGAAGACGCTAAGTGCTGACGAAATAAATTGGTCTTTATCACTGCTAATTTGATTTTTTATGACTGATCTCATTTTTGCTTTAGAACCGTCCAACCATTGAAGTAAAAGAAAAAAAATCAACCTGCACATAGTTTGGTAGGAAGTTGAATTCTCCAGAAAAAGTTGTTTATCACTCTATTCTCTATAATATATGTATATATAAAATTCAGTCCTCAACTTTTGGATAAGCAAGTCAGCAGATCTAAGGGGGCTATTTTTTTAAATCAAATTTTAAAAAAATCTTAACTTAAAACATCAAGAATCTAATATAATATAACTATTGACAAGCTCTTTGTTAAAGTTTATCTAAACATTGAAAACATACAAGCCATGAATTCCACTTGACTTAAAAACGTGCAATTAACACTTCGAAAGATTCGGGAGCCTGAGAAATTAATGCAGCAGCACTAATACATTTCTATACACACTTAGTGTTTCTATTCACTGGAGCTTTTACAAAAGCTTTCGCATTTAGCGAAGATACGAATCTTCGAAAAATAAAGATCTGTTTGGGATCTACATACATACATACATATGAAGACATGCAGCGCTGTTGGCCGAAAGCTTGTTTGCTTTTATAAGGTCAAGTAGTACCCTGCAGTGAAACTTCAAACTGTGAAGAAATTATACTACTTTGAAACTAGTCCAGCAAAGCGGTACTACCTAAAATACGAAATTTCCAAATGTGGGAGAATGACAGTCGAGCACTTTATTTTTATTTTATTGTTTTTGTGAGGAGGAGTACTAGTCCACTAAACTAAATTATTTTGTTGGTCTATTTCTGTCTGAAGTCTGACATCAGGCATTACACAAACAATATAATGCACAATCATAAATAATAATAAAATAAAATAAAATCAAATAAAATAAATTAAAATAAAATAAAATAAAATAAAATAAAATAAAATAAAATAAGATAAAATAATATAAAGCAAAATAAAATAATAATAAACAAATTAAAATAAAATGGAATAAAATAAAATAAAATGTAAAAAAAAAAAAAAAAAAAATATAAAATATATAAAAATAAAATAAAATAAAATGAAATAAAGTAAACTAAATAAAATAAAATAAAATAAAATAAAATAAAATAAAATAAAATAAAATAAAATAAAATAAAATAAAATAAAATAAAATAAAGAAAAATAAAATAAAATAAAATAAAATAAAATAAAATAAATTAAAATAAAATAAAATAAAATAAAATAAAGCAAAACAAAATAAAGTAAAATAATATAAGATAAAATAAAACAAAATAAAATAATAATAAAAAAAAAAAAATAAAATGAAATAAAAAAAAATAAAAAATAAAAAAATAAGCAAAAACAAAATGAAATATATAAAAATAAAATAAAATAAAGTGTAATAAAATAAAAACAAATTAAAATAAAAAAAAATAAAATAATATTAAGCAAAATAAAATAATAATAAACAAATTAAAATAAAATGAAATAAAATAAAGTATAAAAAATAAGAAAACACAAAATAAAATATATAAAAATAAAATAAAATAAAATAAAGTATAATAAAATAAAATAAAATAAAGTAAACTAAATAAAATAAAATAAAATAAAATAAAATAAAATAAAATCAAATGAAATAAAGTAAAATAAAATAAAGTAAAATAAAACAAAATAAAATAAAATAAAATAAAATAAAATAAAATAAAATAAAATAAAATAAAATAAAGTAAACTAAATAAAATAAAATAATAATAAAATAAAATAAAATAAAATAAAACAAAATAAAATAATAATAAAAAATTAAAATTAAATTAAATAAAAAAATTAAAAATAAGAAAAACAAAATAAAATATATAAAAATTAAATAAAATAAAAATAAATAAAATGAAATAAAATAAAATAAAATAAAATAAAATAAAATAAAATAAAATAAAATAAAATAAAACAAAATAAATTAAAATAAAACAAAATACAATAAAATAAATAAATAAACTGATTTTTTATACCAACAATTTTGTTGAATAAACGGTAAGCAAGGCAAAGAAAAGGAATATCAAATAAGTAAAGAAAATAAAATAAAATTTTTTTTGCAACCACGGAGCCAACTCTAGTTATTATTAATTACTATCACTTTTATTTTTTACTTTGAAAGTAATGGTTGAAAATAATTATTTTTCTTTTCAGGCCGTCTAGTAATTGAAGGCTGCTATGCTCATGTAAACGTAATTCCCTTTCAATGAAATGATGACAACTCAGAAGAGAAAATAGCGAACAGAAAGAGCAACTGGAAAAGTGAGCATTAAGAAAGAATTTGCTGAGATTGCGAAGAGAAATTTTTTTGCTTTCCTCGTCAGCGTACGTGGGCTACCCAGACTCTAGTTGTACGAACTGACACGCCACGCGAAAAACGTACGCATACAGTGCCAACTATACAATAAAACAAACCGAATAAATTGTAGTAAAATAAAGAAGCGAAAGGACTTTTTTCGTTGGGAAAAACAACGAAGAATCAAACAGAAAGATGGTAACGGAAAATTGAGAAAATCGATGAAAAAATTGTGAGCAAAAAAAGGGAATAGTCTTGGCCGAGGGCAAGGGGGTGGATAAACGAAAATCGAAGAAAGCAAAGTAAAAGACGAATTTGTGCACACTCATACATACATACATATGAGTAAATCTGTTTGTGGGGCAGTGGCCTTGTCGGCGCGTGTGTACGCTTGTGCTGATGCTTGCATACGTGTGACTCCCTCAACCATGGCATGCCGGCACACTGAACTAGCTAAGGGGGTATGGGAAATTCCTTATTTTTTTCAGCTGATGCCAGAGTCACGCAGTAACACACACAACTTCTCATTCATATTTCACAATGCACCTTGCCGGGACTTTTACTTTCGTTAAAACGTCTTATTCTTTTTATTTGCAGATTTTTTTTTTGCTTTTATGATTCTTTCGACTGGCATTTTTCAACAAAAGAAAAAGAAAGCCAAAAGAGAAAATCACTTATTTCTTTTCGTCTTGCTGCAGTTGCCAGGCGTCGTAGCCCAAGCTGCTGAGGTGTCTACTGTATGTGGGCAGATCGACCAGCAAACAATTGACTTCCAAAAATAAGAAGAAAAGCCTAAAATGTGAAAAAGCTTGGAACAACAAAAGACCACGAAGAAAGCAAACATAAAAATTGCAGATGGAAAATGGAAATAAAAGAATATCGGTGTATGGAAAAAAATGCGAAAATCAAACACCAAAATAAGGTTAGGGAGTTATTGTACGAGTATTCAGCTGTTGGAGGAAAAGTGGTTACACGCAGCGAGCGACCTTGAGCTTTCTGTTATAAATTCATATAAAATGTAAAGGTATGTGAAAATGTTCGAAATGAAAAGGTGAGCAAGTGTAGGGTAGGCCAAAAAGAAAATATGAAATAGAGCAGAGCCAAAAGAAGGACTAAAGAGTATAAGCAAACAGCTGCGAGATGTTAAGAAGATTTGGAAAGAAGTCTGTGCTACGTATAGTGAAGACATTTTATAAGGGAACGAGGAAGATATGAAAAGAAATCAAGTGTATATACATTATCTTCAACATAGTACATACATATATACATAACCATGCCTCATTGTTTGCTGGAAATTTTGATCAACAACAGCCTATGAAGCGCGCAGCATATTTATAAGCTGAGCTCAGGGTGGCACAGAAAGCCCCTTCTATCATTTGTGCGGAATCGTAAAGCCGCTCATAACTAATTTTTGTCCTATCTTGAGTTTGCCCTTTCTCGCTTATTACCTATCTCTTATCGCTATTTAAAATTTTTGAAAGCCCGGCCACTTTTGGCTGCATCTAAAACTTATGATTAGTGACTTCGATTTTAATCAATATATTTCTGAACCCAGTTGAGACATGGAACCTAGTAATATCGATTATTGCAGCACTCATTGCCACCTCTCCCTTAATACCCATTTAGTGCGAACACATTTTGGGTCACCATGGTACACATATTGGTTGATAACTCCGAAACTTGTCGAGTTATCCTAACAAAATATACTTTAAACTAGGCATTTACTTATGCTACGCTAAAAGTTTCATTCCATTCTATTCTGCAATTTTTGAGAGGAGAGAAATACTTTGAGCATGTCCTATGAAAAGACGAATTTAGTCCCTTTCATGCCTAAACGGGTAGTGTCGGACAGATTCTCTTTGTTTCCCTACGGGTACAGTTGAAAAAGTTTACTTCCAACACCTAAAAGTGGGCTACAGAATTGGAAATCGACTTATCCCAACTATGCCTCTAACGGAATAGTTGGTATCAATTGTAGCCCAATGTAGACGAAAGGTATTGATCGCGGATCACTCTCTTTAGAGATCAGTCGCACGATTTTTTGCAGGGAAGTGTATTTACTTTTCGTAATTACATACATTCATAAATGTGCTAAATATATTTATTTTTCTAGGAATGACTCAAAAAAGACTAGCTGCCTACATACAAAGTAAGTACGTACATTTATACAAACATATAAACACCTTTTTATCGGAAAACCTGTTGACAAAGTACAAACACTTTTCAAATATTTTCTTACAGTTGCGAAAGTGTGGACTTGAACGACAGACCAACTAAAAGTCGGTCAAAACTTAAAGCACAAGAGCGACGACGAGACAACTAAATTCTCATAGAGGCAAAAGCTGTGATAGCTGACTTTGTAATGGTTGCTCGTCCAAGCATGAGTAGAATACAAATATATACAAGCTTACTTCAGCACAGCCGCACGCAAGCATACATACCTAAAAAAGCTTGAAAGATAACAAAAGGATTTGCCGTGTCTACAACATTCTCTTTTGAGTTGCTGCTTTCGCTGTCATCGCTTATATCATTATCACCATGTCTGTGTCGAAGGCAGGGACGGGCGGTAATTACTTTATTGACGACAACAGGTTGGTATTTATAGAATAATGTGGGTCAAAAATTTCTTTAACTTTAGTTAAGCTTTTAAAAGTGGAATTATTGGTTAACTAATAGACTAATGAAACTGCTGCTTCCACCATATGCTTGGTAAGTCTCAAGAATTCAAAAAAAATTTTTAAATCCGTATTTTGACAGATATCGATAAATTAGTTTGTTTTAAACCATCTCACAATATATCACAACTGTAATATGAACCATTACAAAAATAAATCAAAGCCAATTATGATGTAAGTAACATTTTGCCTTAACATTTTTTATATTTGAAAACTTAAAAACCTTCTCCCATAAAATTATATTGTTGTTGGTTACACTAAAATCGCTGTTAGGGCTCGACATATTAAATAAGTCCGTTTTCTAATAGAATTTCCATATCGGTCCAACATGCCAGAAAGCAACCGGAATTTCTGAGTAGTTTCTGAGCAGTTTTAATTGAACTGCCATAAACCTAGTAATTTTGTTTACCGAAGATCCGCCTAGGGAAATAAGCAAACATCTCTGTAAGAACTATGATATCATATTGCTCACAGGCAATCTCTTGTCATTTTAATAATTTTCATTTTAAATATAGCGAATTCTATAACAGAAACCACATTTAAAGAAATTTCTAAGTTTACGCAAAGTTCAGAAATGTTAATTAAACTTTTAAAAATGTACATCAAAGTTTCAATATTTTTTGGCATAATTTCAAAAAAGTTTTTGAGTACGCAGTTTTGTAGACCAATCAATTTTAGTATAACATTGTGTAAGTTACAACTCGCTTAAGAATTTCCCTGAGCTTTCAGAATTTTTTTTGTCAAGGGTGTTGAGTGATTTCTTCCATACAACGCATGAAGGAAAATTAATTTTGTATGGAAAAAAAACCCTACATCCTTGACAAATAAAATACTTAAAATCCAATACGCTATAAAACTGTCTACTCCAAAATTTTCTAAAAATTCTCCCAAAAAATATTGAAATTTTCATGTAACTTCTTAAAGTTTACTTACCGTTCCTGAATTTTGTGTAAACTTTGAAATTTCTTTTTATAAGATTCCTGTAGGGAATTCGCTGAATTTAAAATGAAAATCATTAAAAACACAGCTTCTTTTGATTTCGTCGAACGATATCCAAATTCATTTCACTACTATTATATTTAACACAACTGTATATTTAGCATACTCAGTGTTATAAAAAAATTATCACAAATTAATGGTTACTTGGCAACCCGAAACACAGAGTTTTTTGAAAGACATAGTTTATACTTATTTCCAGAACATTACATGTCTGCGTACCAAATTTCATTAAAATCTGTCTTACCATTCTCACGTGATTGAGTAACACAGGCAAAGCTCTGGACATCCAAACATTTAGCTTTATATTATTAGTGCCCTTGCCTCCATAACCATGTAAGATATTGGAATCTAATGAATCTCGTTACCTGTTCCATACCGCTAAGAATAAGTACACAAAATTTCATAGAGCTCGGTTTAGTAGTTTAGACGTGAAAGACTCGCAAACGCACAAACTTGCTCATTTTTTTAAACTTTCGCTTGAGATTATATCCTGACACCTCTGCTTGACGATTTTAATCCGGTTGCGTTAGGAAGCAAAACGGAGCTATTTATAAGGGACTGAGTCTGAATTTATTTTGCCAACAAAACGTATAAGACGTTTTAAAATGACTTTGAAGAACATTGTCCGCCTAGCGGCAGTTGGGAATGAGCTTCACAGCAGTTCAAATTTAAAGATTTAGGACGAAGTGAGCAAGTGACTTGATTTATTTGACTCGAGAAGAAATAGGTCATGCTTAAATGTGGACAATACTTAGTTTGAAGTTTGAAATAGTAATAAACCGACTCATAAGACTTACCTTGCTTATTTCAAGGTTCACCGGTCACCAGAGCTAATGCCAATGCGGCCATAGTCTTCATTTCTTACAACGTGTACACCATTTCCTCTTGGGTGCCAATAAATACATCTTTAAGATTTTTAAATGTGTAGAGAAGTCAAACACATATTCTCACAAATTCTTTTGCGAATGCCTTGTGGGCAAAAGTCTTTCTCTTAAATTTCACAATCAATTTTAATAATTTTTTTTATTCTGGTCTTTGTTTGAAAATTGTTACTAGCTCATCTTTTACTTAAGAGGAGCTATGCACTGCTGCAAACCATCTAGATTTTTCTAAAGTTCAGATATCTTTGGCAAGGTGTTTTACTTTTTTAAGATTAAGTCGAGTATTGTCCAAAAGTCACGGGTTTCGAAACTCATATTTATACCAACAGCTAAACGTTTTGAAATACCGTCTCTCTACCAGACACATCAACAGGAAGGACCGAAGTATTTTTAGTTTTTTCAAATATTTGATAATATAAAATCATGAATTATTGTCTTTATTTATAGCTGACGCATCTGGATAGCCTAATTTATTTGAAGAACAAAAGATTTACATATATTTTATGAAACATAAAATTTAACGAATAAAATTAAAATATGAATTTCGTTTTGCTCAAACCAGAAATGTTATCTTATCTCATCTTATCTTACTAATATTAAATGCGTCAATTTGTGAGTGAGGGTGTGAGTACGTTTGGGAGACTTTCACGTCTAAAGCAAGGAATCCATTTCTACGAAATTTTGTGCACATATTCTCAGGAAAATGGAAAAGGTAACACGATTCGTGGGACTCCAATACCTAACACGGTTATAAAGCTGAGTGTTTGAGTTTTTGGATGTCCAGGTGTTTGGAACAATGGCGTATGGCATCTAATAATTCGAAGGTTCCGGCCAACGAAGGACCATAACAATTTGAAATTTTTGTATTCTATATAACTCTGAATATACTTGACTGATAGTAGTGATATTTGGTATATAGCTCATACGTACAATATAATTATCAACCAAAAGAGGAAGGCTCTAGGTTTCTTTAGATTTTGCTATACTACGATAAATTAGTTATCATTCAAAATGTGGTTAACCTAAATCCTTGAAATTTGCACCCCACTAATGTGAATGAAGCGTTTAATTGTTTTAATCAATTATATTATGACTAATGTCGTAAATAAATTTTCCTTTAACCCTTTTCATTGCGTCCAACTTTTGGCCCCGTTATGGGCGACAGTGAGCGAATTTGGTACCCACTGAACGGTTCTTTTCCAGGGATGTAACGGTTATTACAGAAATGAAGTAAACATTAACTAATGCAAATATTTGGTATTTATTTTTTTATTTAAACTCGACTCAAACACAAAACGGTCGGCTATTAACAATGAGAAGGTATAGCTCCAAGACATTAGATTAGATATATGTACAGCAAAGTCAGCAAGAAGTAATTTCAGGCTAGATATACAAGTATGCCATTACCAACATCGCGTTACATACATTCTGTCCTATGAAACATATATACCTTTTCGGAAAGGGGAGAAAAAATAAAAATACACGTGTATCGGCGATTTTCATGTACACATCAGAATTTTTTTTTATGTATAACACTGCGTTGCAAAAAATTTTGTATGTATAATTATTAGAGCGGGTCAAATAGTATGGATGGATTTTTTTCATCAGGAGTATAGCAAAGACGTAATCTACAGATGATTCTATGACACCATAGCTCTTAGTCCGATTTCGAATCCCCCACTTTTGCAAAATAGATATTTTGCCATATGAATGTAGGGTTTAGCCAAAAAATCTTCATAGCTTCTTATAGAATTATAGGAAAACTAGGTATAAATATCATATGGGGCTTACTTTAAAGGTATTTTACGTACATTTCAGAATCTGTATTAATATCTATTGTGTTTTTGAATTTTAGTAGAGATAACAGACTTAAAATATGAGAAATTAGCCTAGAATGAACTTTTAGCTACTATATTATCACTTTTAACAAATCTCTTATGGAAATTTTTTTTTCTTTACAGCTAAAATAAGTTCAGAACATTTCCAACAACTTTCATTCAGACAGTTTTTCTTTTTTCGAATTCGTTTTAGTAGAAAACAATTTTCAAAAAAAAAACCTATATTTTCAAGTAATAGGCAAAAAAAACACAACTTTTATAATTTTGATGTAACTTATTTAAAAAATAATTTTTTTACTTAGAATTGACCATTTTAACGTATTTTACAAAATAAAAGTAATGTTATGTTAATATTTTTTAAAATCGTTTTTGCTCTCCATTCGTGGTTGTTTTTCACGACTTTCTGCTGTACATATTTGTTCCTTGTATAGGGTGTTTTTTTTAGGGGTATAGAACTTTGAATTGAAATAAAACACAAGAAAATCGTTTTAAGGTCCATCAATTTGGCTTTATTGGAAGGATAATTTTATGCCATTAATGTTTAAATATGATTTCGGGCATGTGGCCGCCGCGGCTGGCTCGAATAAAGCCAATTCTACAGGTCCAATTTTCAACCACTTTTTCGAGCATATGGGGCCGTATGTCGGCAATAACGCCACGAATGTTGGCTTCCAATTCCCCTAACGTTTCTGGTTTGTTGGTGTAGACGAGCGACTTCACATATCCCCAAAGAAAATAATCCAATGGTGTCAAATCACACGACCTTGGTGGCCAATTGACAGGTCCATTCCGCGAAATTATGCGCTCATCGAATATTTCCTTCAATAAATCGATTGTGACGTGCGCTGTGTGGCATGTAGCGCCGTCTTGTTGGAACCACAACTCATCCACATTCATGCCATCCAATTCGGGAACAAAATAGTCGGTTATCATGGCTCTATACCGGTCTCCATTAACGGTAGCTGCCTCTCCAGCATTATTGCGGAAGAAGTATGGCCCAATGACTCCACCAGCCCATAGAGCACACCAAACAGTCAGTTTTTGTGGATGTAATGGCGTTTCAAGGGTCTCATGTGGATTCTCTTCACTCCAAATGCGGCAATTTTGCTTGTTGACGTAGCCATTCAACCAAAAATGAGCCTCATCACTGAACAAAATTTTGCGATGAAAATCAGCATCGAAATCAATCTCATTTTCGGCCCATACACCAAAATCACGACGCATTGCATGGTCTCGCGGCTTTAATTCTTGCACAAGCTGGATCTTGTAAGGTCGCAAGCCAAGATCTTTGCGCAAAATCTTCCATAAAGTTGATGGACAAAGCTCCAATTGCTGTGCACGGTGGCGAATCGATTCATTCGGGTCCTCTTCAACACTTTGCTCTACAGCGGCAATTGTTTCTTCGGTGCGCACTGTTCGACGTCTCTGCGGATGCGTATTATCACATAGAGTAAACGTAGTGCGAAAACGATCCATGGTTAACCGAATTAATTGCTCTGATGGACGATTATGTCGACCATAAAATGGACGGAGCTCACGGTAAACTTCGCGAACTGAACCATTATTTTCGAAATAAATTTGCACAATTTGCAAGCGTTGTTCTTTTGTCAACCTGTTCATGATGAAATGGCAAACCAAACTGAACATAAATGACATTAGAGTTGCCAGATTTGACCACAAAATGCCAGTTTTATCTCTATTCGAAAAACAAACCTGTAAAAAAAACACCCGTTATATGCATTGGAATATTAGGATCATCTAGTGTTAGCTTATCATAATTTAAGAATTGTACCAAGTGATCGTATGGAATATTTCTTGTGAATGCCGGTTCAGATAGTAAATTATCGTCATTCAGAACAATCATATCAGTATATTCTGAAGCATTATTAAAATTGATATTATATTTTTTGTAAACTCTGAGTTTAGTTGGACCAAGTATTTTTTCCCGATAGTATAAACTTTTTTTGATAGCTCTATCCCGTATGGCTTTTCTATCATCAAATAACATTGTTAATAAAATGTTTTCTGGATGAGCGTAATATGAATTATTTTGAATTACACCATCTGCAATACTAAGTAAATTACGTGGTAGGTATGGTGTCCAACGAATAAACTTTGATAAAAGTACACTGCCCTATACAACAGAATTATATTATTTTACATTGAAATACATTGGCACATAAATTCCAATAATATAAACTGCTAGAGTTATAAAATTTTCCGATGGTGTATTAGTTGTTGTATATAGACGTAATACCCTGCTCTCTTTGGTTAGCCATCGAGAATGTACAACTGTTCCTGGTTTTATGTTAGCTAAATCAACTGAAGCAGCACCATTTGAAATTGCTTTGGCCATTTGTTATAAATATTTAACATCTGTAGATAATTCTGGTTCTTGTTCATCACTGATCATACCAAGCAATTCTTTCTATCCTAAATTCATAGCTACTAATTGTTTCTTATTCTTTGACTTCTATATTAACTTCTAACAATAATTTTATTCTGTTAACTAGTTATTTCTTAATGTATAATCTATCCTATATCTACTTTACTTAGCTGATGAGGTTTTCTCTGTAGCTGAGCAGTTTTAGATCTCGACGATTAACAAACCAAAGCCTTTCAACGACTCGGCACGAACGAATAATCCGCGCGTTATGCGGATGCGCCCCTCGCGCGGGTCGGGCGGGATATGGTGGGTAAGCCGTTGGGAATTATTATATTTTCTAATGCTATTGGTTCAAAATCACTTACAACCTGGAAAATAAGTTTTTTAGATCAATTAAAATTAGTATAATTTTCTTCTTCACCTAATTCAGCATTAGGCTCTTTTAGAACAACTGAATGGGGTTCTTTTACCATATTTTTACGAAATTTCTCCTTAATTTTCTCTGTAGTTAATGAATCATTTTTTCTGCCATCGCAAGAAAATGCAGTATGTTATGATCGTTTACGAAGCACTTCATCTCTAGCTAAAATTTTTTCTCTTGCAACTTTAGATTTATTCATTATGACAAGTTCATCACGAACATCTCGAAAATGTAAATCTTCGAAAAGGGCTGTTGCTAAACATGAGGCAACTCTATCTGAAACACCGAATATGTCACACATCATAGCAATATTTAAAGCATCGTACCGTTGAGTATTATGTCCTCGTTTAATTGTAACAGATACTTCTGCAACTGCTTCATTTGCAATTTGTACTTCACCTGTTTCCATATCTGTTCCAAGTGGTTCGAATGTTGGATCATCACTAACTGTTGGCATTGTTGGTATTGTTGTAGGTGTCTCTTCTACAATGTCATCCATATATTCAGGTATTGTGAATTTTCTATCATTATGTTGGTCCATCATAAATTCATTTAAATGGTTTGGTATTAAACCACATGAGCATTATGTTGTTTTTAACTTGCATTTACATTTTCCAATGTAAAATAATTCATTTGTTGATTGTAAATTCCTGAACTTTTTTTCTGTGCTTAATGCTTTCGTGATATTTTTCAATTAAAACATTTAGGCCCGGTTTCACCAACTCGACTTAACTTAGTTAAGTAGCGATTTTCACTTTTTCAGTTTCACCACCTAACTTAGCTAAGTCACAACTTAGTCAACTTGCCAGCTGACTTATTCTCGACTAAGCAGTGTTGCTGTGGTTCAAATCCTAAATGTCAGTAATGTTGCTAAGTTGTTTTGTGCAACGCCCCAGTCGGATACTTCACCATGCTTGACTTTAACAGGGTAAGCGTAGATGCATGTGAACGCTTGTTTTCTAGCATGCAACCATTACGAAACTATCGTTTTCAATTAAGCGTTAATTTTAGTACCTTCCAACTAAAGAGAAATGGGTGTAAGATCAATACATTCCTTCTTGTATGGCCATACATGCCCTTTTCGCACTGGGGTATTGGGATGCGCAGAGTTGTCTGGTATGAAAAAATACTACAATGCATAAAACAGCTGATCGGCTTGTTGTGCTCAAAATTATTTAAGTCGCTCAGTTGGTGAAACCCAAAATTAAGTTAGTCTCGAATCTGTGCTAACTTAAGTCACGACTTAGTTTTAGTCTTAGTCGCGTTGGTGAAACCGGCCCTTAGTTTTCTTAGAATACTACGTCTACCAATTAGTTGAATATTCAATTTATTCCAAATTTCAACCAATTTATCAACTACATGAGGAGTTAAATTTTTATGCGAAAACATTTTACTTTGAATTTTAGCATGATCACTTAAAAAAAAATAAAATCTTAAAATCTCACGACTAGACCGCAAATTCAGATTATTTAATTCACTTGATAAACCAAATGCAATAATATCGTGTTCAAGAAAAAGTGGGTTCAGATGATGTAGAAGGATTTGGTTTATCCATTTTAAATTTAAATACAAAAATTTTGCTGTCTGACTGAAAGTTGTTGGAAATGTTCTGAACTTATTTTAGCTGTAAAGAAAAAAAAAATTTCCATAAGAGATTTGTTAAAAGTGATAATATAATAGTTAAAAGTTCATTTTAGGCTAATTTCTCATAATTTAAGTCTGATATCTCTACTAAAATTCAAAAACACAATAGATATTAATACAGATTCTGAAATGTACGTAAAATACCTTTAAAGTAAGCCCCATATGATATTTATACCTAGTTTTCCTATAATTCTATAAGAAGCTATGAAGATTTTTTGGCCAAACCCTACATTCATATGGCAAAATATCTATTTTGCAAAAGTGGGGGACTCGAAATCGGACTTAGAGCTGTGTCTTCATCAATTTTTCTTAGAATCATCTCTAGATTACGTTTTTGCTATACTCCTGATGGAAAAAAAAATTTGACCCGCTCTAATAATTATACAATGAAAAAAAAAATTCTGACGTGTACATAAAAACCGCCATACACCTGTATTTTTATTTTTTCTCCCCTTTCCAAAAAAGGATATTTGGTTCATAGGACAGAACTAAAGCTCGTTTTTGTAACGCAGTGCAATTAACCATTATCATAAGAAATATGTTTTTAAACAATATAAATGAGAAATACTTTGTGTACCAACAATTCAATTGATTAGGTACAGCCTGTATATTTTTAAAATATCCATGAATGTAAATGCTTAAGCCAAATTAATTATTAAAATTTTTATTTGAATAGGAAAAGAAAATTTTAGAGTTTATTATTAAGATTTTTTTTTTGATCTTTTAGTCACAAATGGGCAGTATTTTTTTTATAAGTTATGTACTCTTATAAATAGGTCGGTATAGCACTTTCTATATTCACTTATATTAAATGATAACTTTGTCCTGAAAACGAATGTTTGCAAGAAAAATTCGGAATATAATATATCTGATATCAGGAAAATCTCTACCTGCTCTAAACTTTTCGAGAAAGTGGTTAAAGAAAAGCTGGTGGTTGCAATTCAAGGGTTCCATAGATGAATGCCAACATGGCTTTCTTACCGACTGGCCCACGGTTACGAACATTGCTTCTTTTTCACAATTCTGTATTTCTTGTTTTAAGACTGTTCAATAAGTAGACGTTGTCTATACCGACTTTGCAAAGGCTTTTGATACTGCTACTCATAGTATATTATTGCATAAGTTGGGAAAAATGTGTTTCTACTCTACGTTTTTATATTGGATTGGATCTTATCTCACCAACAGAATCTCCTTTGTGGAAATTGAGAACACATTGGGAGCCTCATCTCGAGAACCTCAAAGAAGCATTCTTGGACCCATTCTAATTCTTATTTGTATCAACGATATAGGATTTTGCTTTTTTGTAAGTAGGTATAACAATTTTTTGTTGATTTTGCGGCCTGTACATTTTTCCAGTATTCATGGAACGAGCACAAGGCCAAGAATAATAACTTGTCACATTTTCATTTTTATGAAAATTATTAGGGTTTTTTTAATTTTTTTATTTTTTTAATTAATTATTAAGAGTTGTTTAATTGAATAGAGTAGAAAAAATGAAGAACTCTAAGTATCTACTTTATGCAGATGACTTGAAAGTTTTTAGAACCATCGCGAGAATGTCAGATGTAGCGCTGCTGCAAGATGATCTTAATAATTTAACTAATTGGTGTGTAATGAATAATTTATACCTTAATATTAAGAAATGCTTTCATATGCAGGTTTCGAAAAATCTCAATATGCATATGTCTACTTATAAACTTTTTCATGACACCCTTTCTACTATTAGTAAGTTGGTTGATCTTGGAGTAAAGTTTGACTCAGGTTTTACTTTTGCAAATCACGTAAGCTTTATTTTACCCAAGACCTACTTTAATTTGGCTTTTTTGCGGCGATACACCACAGATTTTAAAAATCCGTACACTAAAAAATTTTATATAGTTGTTTAGTGCGTTCGAAACTATTAAATGCATCTATAATTTGGAATCCGATTTATTCTGTTCATTCGCATAGAATTGAAAGAGTACTGAAAAGTTTAATTCGATTTGTCTTCAGCCGCTTCGCTTTACTGATCCATTACCATCTTACAATGCCTGTTGTGCCCTCATAAGCATGAAGTCGCTGGCGTCCAGGCGTTCTATTCAAACTTCGATGTTTATATATATGACTTAATTTGCGGTTTGGTAGACTGTCCGGAACTTTTAGCACAAATAAGCTTCAATGTTCCGTGTAGAACTCTCCGTGCGCAATATCCCTTTCATGTCAAGGTAATCCGTGCTAATAATCATAATTATGACCCTATCTCGAGGACCCCCACAGAATTTAATAAAATATTTTGTAGTCTTGATCTGGACTTTGCACTCCCGAGATCATGTTTTGGTTCTTAACTTTCTTCGCGTTATGTTTAAATGTATACATTATATCTAATTAGCCTAGGCTTAAGATGTGGATTTGTATTTCTGGTCTGTAAGATTAATTTGATCATGGACTTGATAAGGTGAAATTGAAATTGATATACTTATGTACAGTTGTGTTCATTATAATAGTAGTCAAATTAGAAAGTAAAGAAGCTGTGTTTTTATTAATTTTCATTTAAAATATAGCTTATTCCATAACAGAAACCACATAAGAAGAAATTTCTAAGTTTTCATAAAGTTCAGGAAAGCTAATTAAACTTCTAAAAATTTACATCAAAACTTCATTATTTTTGGGTAGAATTTTTAGAAAATTTTTGGGTAGGCAGTTTTATATTTTGTTAAATCTTAGCATGATAATATGCAAGAAAGGGGCACGTCAAAATTTCCCCTGAATTTTCAGAATTTTTTTGTCAAGGATGTTGGGTATTTTATTCCATACAAAGTTAATTTTTCTTCATGCGTTGTATGGAAGAAATCACTCAACAACCTTGACGAAACATTTTTGAAAACTCAGGCAAATTTTTAAACGAGTTCTAACTTAGGCAATGTTGTACTAAAATTGCTTGGTCTAAAAAACTGCGAACTCAAAAATTTTCTAGAAATTTCTCCAAAAATTTGAAGATTTTGATGGCCATATTTTTAAGTTTAATGAACTTCCGTTAACTTTGTGTAAACATTAAAATTTCTTTTAATGTGGTTTCTGTTATGGATTTTGCTATATTTTAAATAGAAATGATTAAAATCACAGCTTCTTCTATCTATTTTAATTTCACTACTATTATATTGTACAAAGCTGTATATAAATAACATCACAAAAAAAAAAAAAATTCAAAATCTTAACAATGGATATTCTTAACCTTAAAACAATTTTTCTCATTTATATTGTAATGGTTAAAAATTCCTAGCATAGTATAAAGTAATTTTTGCGTAACCTTTGTGTTAAAAAACCAAAATAACAATTATTCCCTGTTCGTTTCAGCTTAATCTTCAGAATTTTCATCGGATTGGGAGGAGGATAGACCAGTCTTTAATCCTCACTATCCCTAAGTCACTATTGATCGGTTATGTTTTTGAAGCTTTATCGTGAGGAATTCCGACCTCTTATTATTAATTCGACCCTTAATGGACACCTGATTGTTGTTGTATCAAGAATCATCACATGCTTGGAAACAATTTTAGTGCAACAAAGGCAACGAAATAAAATCATTATTAATTACGAAATGCGATAACAAAATCAACAAGAAACTAACAAATGCAGTCAAGCAACCAAAAACAAAACAAAAAAAAAGCAAAAACTAAAAGTAGAAACATACAAAAATGCATGCCAAGAAACCAAAAACCCACTATGTCAAAGTCGAAAACCAGTTTATTTCATAATCACTAGCGTTAAGGATTTGACGTTGCTTCGAAGTTCAGCAATCAAACTATCCACCACACTGCACCGCTAGAGGAGTTCTACAAGAGCAGGCAAATAGAGAATGGCTGCGAAACACAAAAGCAGGGAAGTAGCCCAGAAGGGTCTATGTGCATTAGCCAAAACTCAAACGTGTGCTGAAATTGATACGCAACCCGACTGACCCGTTCATGCGGGGAACTTGGGTATTGAATTGCAGCGACCTATATATATTTGTATAAAAGCGAAAAAGAAATAAATGCAATACGAAACAAAACTAACAAAAACAGGATGCCGGATTTCACCGGGTGGTGGAGTAGAGTAAGGGCAAAGGCAATTGCAGCAGAGGCGGCTATTAGCGTGCCTAAATGGAGCAGACGAAAAGTGATTTTTGAAAATTTCAGCAAATACTGCTTCCTCTGGAAACCTTAGACACAAGAAATAAATTGCTAATTTTTGGTTGAACAAAATTTAATTTTTTGTTGCAGTTGTTGCAATGCACCCAATGCAGCTGAAATTGCCAAAAATAAGCCGAAGAAAACGCAAATTGCAAACGATCGCACACCAAACGGGCGCTTTTTTGTTGTTCTTTTCGTGACGTTGTTTTGTTGTTTTAGCGATAGTATTGCCTAAAAGATCAGAAAGCTTGTTTTTCTTGAAAACCAAACGTGACTTTGGCAGCGAAAATATTTAGTTTCTTTGCTGTCAAAAACTTACAAAGTCAGCAAAGCGCATGCGCGCAACTCCTGTCAAACAACGCCAAAAATGAAAACTAAAACGAGCGATCAGCGAAACAAACAAGAAGTTTTGGTTGCCTACAAAAAATTTCCAAAATTCAACGTTGTTTGTCTGCAACAATAACAACAACAACAACAATATCACCAACAACAAGAAAAGTGGTTAAGTGCATTAGCAAGGCAACGACGACGAGTTTGTTGATTCAAGTAAACTAATGAAACTTGTTTGCAATGCAGCGAATGCAGCACATATGTGCAATAGCAATAACAATAACACCAGCAAAAAAGCAAAATAAGCTACAAGGCAAAATATAGCAACACATAAATTTTTGTGGCTTTTCTATGCAATGCGATATATTTTCAAGGATAATTGTGTGTGCGTCGGCTGTAATGCATTTAGGAAGATATTTCGAAATTCGGTTGCTTGCCTTAAGTGGCTTCTTTTTTGTTTTTGTTTTTTTACATGTTTTATTACGATTATTTTTTTAATGTCGCATTTGTTTGCTGTTTCGTTGCTGCTTTTAGGTTTTAATGTTGATTACCGGTTTGCATGAAATTTTCAAAAAAAAAAGGGTGAAACTAGCTATTGTGGAGCTTGTTAGGTAAATGGAAACAGTTGATACGCTTACATTGCAGTCGCATTACAAACATACATTTTTTTCTTCTTTAAAAGAGATAGCTGCTTCCTTTTTATAGTTACTGAGCTTTGACCCATCTTTCGACGAACGAAAATAACTATCTAAAAGTCACTCATCGCACCCGTCCTGCTTGGACACTAACAACCTCTGATGAGGCGGCTCTGGAAGTATTCGAGAAAAAGGTTCTTCGAAATATTTGTGAACCTTTACGCGTTGGCGACGGCGAGTACCGAAGAATATTTAATGATAAGACGCCTACATAGTTCAACGAAATAAAACGTAGCTGCTTTGCTGTCTAGGCCACGTTGTGCGAATGAACGAAGATGCTCCGGCCCAGTGAAGATCAAAGTGCGATCCGGCGGTCTGTCCAATTAGTGCAACAAAGAAACGACTGGCGAGCTGTGTTGGGCGGTCCAAATCGCCCAGGCGGGTAGATGACCATTTAAAGAAGGGAGAAGTACTTTGACCCAGACCTGTTAAGTTTGATTAGTGATTAATAATCAATTAATTAATTTGAATTGTTTTTCAAAAAATTATTAATTGGTTACGATTAGAAAAAAAAAATAATCAAAATATTTTGTTTTGACTACTTTTAATTGCTTATGTTTTTTTTTTTAATTTTTTTTTAAATATTGTTAATGTTAATATTTATGTGCTTCTGCAACGATACTGAAAAAATCAAAAATAATAAAAAAAATCGAAAAACATCAAAAATAATCAAAAGTAATCAAATCAACTTTTTATACCTTTCATGAACATGAAATGGTATTATAACTTTACCACCAATAAGTATACCGAAATGATCAGGGCGATGAGCTGAGTCGATTTAGCGATGTCCATCTGTCCGTCTGTCTGTTTGTACGCAAACTAGTCCCTCAGTTTTTGAGATATTTTGGTATGGAGCCGACATTTTGCATGAGATTAATCATTTGTCGAAATCAGCAAGATCGAAGCAATACAACGCATAGCTACCATATAACCGATAGTTTCGATAAACGGGTCGGGCATTACCGCAAGGGAGTACCGGAGCGTACCGGGCTCAAATCCGGCCAAGGACTGTTAATTCGACAACACTCCCCACGGTTTTGAGCTATACATTTTGCAATTAAAAAGCTAGGATCGTAAAATTTTGCAGATCTGGTACCTACTGTGTATGTAATTTGTGTAGTGAAACTCAGCCAGATCGGACCTACACAACATATAGCTCCCATACAATCGATTGTTCCGATAAATGGGGTTGGGCAGAGTTTTACTAAATGTGAGTAAGGATCGGGCACTTTAAACCGTGATGCGTATTCATGAAAGGTATAAAGTCTTCGGCACCGTCGAAGACAGCCCTTTTTTTACTTGCTTTGGTTATTTTTGATTTTTTTGAATAATCGTAAGAAATTATGATTTTTTTTTTTGATTATTTTTTTTTTATTAGTTGAAAAATAATCATTAAAAATTGAAAGTACTTGGTAATCAATCATTAAATGGATTCTCAAGAAAATTATTAATCAAACCGGTGATTATTATTTAACATATCTGCTTTGCCCCATGCAAAGAGTGGAAAAGAAAATATATTTCAATTAATTTTTCAATTTGTAATCACTTTTGCTAGAGAACTGCTGCTGAATTCCAGACTCACGTTACGTAGCCCAAATGTCGCGAGAAGATGAGTTGACCCTTGATTTTTCGTGAGAAAAGCTCTTCTCATATAATATATCTTGAACGGGATTCCTCCCTATGCAGAATTGCAACGTTATATAGCCTGGGTGCTTTCCAAAATCTATATATGGCCTGTGTTGTACCTAGCGAACTCCTGAAACTTTCGTGAAATTTTCATAGATATCGACAATAAACTTTGGACATGAATGAATGGCAAACAACACACAAAAATATGGGGGCGTGGCACGCCACTTTTCCAAAATTATGTTATTCTTGAATAAAGCACACATACTTCCAACTATCATTCATTTAGACCAACAGAGTTCAGAGTTATGACGAATTGTTATTTCATTTAGATTGGGGGCGTGGCACCGCCCACTTTTACATAACTATACATATTCTATGTTCTATCCAGTGAACCCAAGAATATACTGTACAAATTTCCTAAAGATCGGTTTGAGCACTTCAGACGCCTGTGAAAGACACACATTCATTTCTATTATTAAGATAGAGCTATCCTCATATTCAAGGCAGGAAGGGCCTGTTACCCCTAAACCTTAATTTGAAACAATTTTCAAAAAGCGAGTTACCTGCTTCTGTTTGATCCCGGGAGATTACATCCGTTTTACGCTTACAAGGTGTTTGGCTGGGCTTTGGCGCTCTCTGTTAAACACTGTTGTCGCGTAGTAACCTTCAACTGGAATTCATTAAGAACTTCTTATGTATGTGTTTGTGCCAAGAAGTAAACGCAAGAAGCTATTAAAGCAAATGTGTTAATTTTATATTCCAATAATGTAAATGGAACACAAAACACTTACCTGATTAAATACGTTTTGTAGAACAAAACCCAAAACAAAAACAAAAAGCACATATAATAAATAAGAACACTAAATCGGTGTTAAGCTCATGTAAATTCCCGCAGCCAATTATTTAGTTCTCTAAAATAAATGCTCATAAAATCTTGTAAATCACTTGACCCGAAGATGTTTAACCCTAACCACAAAAAATTACAAAAAGTTCAAAGTCTTTATGCCATCCCATAAGCACTCCACCCTTCCGCACGTACTAGGTACATATGTGGATTAACACACACAAACACGTGTAGACCCACGAGCACGCACAATTGCTCTTTAAATGCCTCATAATACTCCCATCCCCGGTAATTGGGTAATTTTCAACAGGAAAACGAGCAAACAAACAACTTCAGACTGTGAAAAGTTGCCACCATAAATTCTCACCCGAATTCATCATAAAATCACTTAAAATAATACCCTATCCCACATAAGTAATTGCATGTCAAAACTTTCGACGTCCAACCTTTGACCTTTAAAGCTATTAAGTAAGCGCTAGCAGGCACATGTGAGTTAAACTGTTGTCTGTCAACACCTCGGCCCGATTCTAACTGATTAGCAAAGTGTGTACGTGTGTGTGCCTATACCGGTTTGGGGCAGCAGCAGCAGCAGGCGACATTAGACGCTCAAGCCCTCGAAGGGGTGGGACATGCTAATTTGCTATCCACAGAAGGCTAGGCTTATTGCCACAAACAGGAACACACATACACAACTAGTTGCTATTGTTGTTGTTGTTAAAGCCCAAGTGGCTGCTTGCCCAAGACTGCTTGTATTGATATTGAAACTCTTCCGGTACGTAACATCAAACCGGACACCTCATAAATGGTGTGCGCACAGTGCACAAGGATACAGGATCCTTGCCAACCAAAAACCCAATAACAACAATGACTTCATTGCCCATTTTCATGTGTGAGTATCGCCTTTATTTGGGTAAGCTTGTGTGAGTGTATGTGTCTGCCTAGTCAAAGTCAGTTTGTCATATGGAGTGCGGGTATTTCTTGTCCTCTTATGTCGCCTCTATTTTTGGTATGAAAAATAACCCATAACGAAATCATGAAGTGCTTCTTACGCACACACACACACATTCTCATATGTAAATTTACCATATAAATGCCACAAGCTTGATTATGGAACGGGATAGGCAAAAAGTGTTAAAATTCATTTTAGGGTTGATTTCCTCCGTTTTCTTGCTTGTTTATAAGCTCATTTGCCTGAACGCTCAAACACATTAAAGTTATGAGCTGCATTATAAATAGACTCTACGCTAGCATGTTTGTTTATTTGTACGTGTGTGTTATCCTGGCTAATTAATTTACTTTTAATACCTGCAAGAACTTTTAAATATTTTTGGGTGGCAAACGCTTAAGACTCTTCGACATTATTGCCCACCTTCGTTATTCTGTTACGGCGCCCTGAACGCTGGCGGCGATTAAAAACACATTTGGGTCCGCTTAAGCACGCATTGAAGTGAATTAAAATCTGGAATCCCTTAGTTCACATCGACTGTGCTATGATAATAAAATTAGTGTTAGTTTGCTACGAAAGTAGCTTTGAGCAATTTAGGCCCAAATTCCCAGAGCTCATTTATTGCGTGTTAAGTAAAATTTCTTGCTGTCAAATAAAAGCATGTCAAACTTCAACTTTACCCTAAACGGTAACTCTATGCATTGATTCTAAGGCTGAGAACTAGTTAAAATAGTACGCCTTTTTGTTAATTGATATTAGAGGAAAAATTACAACGTTATGCACAGCGGTGGTATGGGATGACATGTTTCGAAGTGCCCAACTTCTCATCAGACCCCTTCTCGGACACTGGGATACGAACCCAAGTATCTGCACCAAAGCCGTTGTTAGAGTACTCTAACAACTAAGCTATGATGTCCTGTAGCGTCACGATGCATTTTTCCTCTAATGTGCCATTTGCTTATTCCGTTTATACATTCTTTGGTACATATATTTTTATATGTCAACTCAAGGAAAGTGGAATATTTTTAGGCGCGTTCCTTTTTGTTAAGTGGGTTTCGAACTCTGCAATGTGTCTAGCACGCTGGCGCCTATACTACAATGGGCGTACGGCTGGTTCTCAAGTATGTTGGTTTTACAAGTCACGCTCACGACTAAACGCTCTTCAGGCGAACTCTTTTTAGGTGGCGTTAGAACGTTGAGAGGTTTGAATAGATAAATAGCAACACCTGCAAAATAGCAACTAAGTCCGTATATTTTATAACCAGTAGTCAGAATACAGCTCGTGAGCTCCTCCTTATAAGAATACTCAGGTGCACTACCCTGCTTTCTAAGTTTTTCTATTTGTTGTTGTTATTTTATTTTGTTTAATTTAATTTAATTTTATTTTATTTTATTTTATTTATTTTATTTTATTTTATTTAATTTTATTTTATTTCATTTCATTTCATTTTATTTTATTTTATTTTATTTTATTTTATTTTATTTTATTTTATTTTATTTTAATTTATTTTACTTTATTTTATTTTTTTTAATTTTATTTAATTTAATTTTATTTTATTTTATTTTATTTTATTTTATTTTATTTTGTTTTATTTTACTTTGTCTTATTTTATTTTATTTTATTTGATTTTATTTTATTTTACTTTACTTTATTTTATTTTATTTTTTATTATATTATTTCACAAACAAACATAAAATTCGAGCTTTGCTCCAACAACAATCACCTTATTTGAATTTATTTTATTTCATTTTAGTTTTCTTTAATTTCATTTTAGTTTATTTTGTTTTACTCTATTTTATTTTATTTTATTTCTATTTTATTTTATTTTAATATATTTTATTTCATTTTAATTTTCTTTAATTATATGTTAGTTTATTTTATTTTACTCTATTTTATTTTATTTTTAGTTTATTTTATTTTATTTTATTTCATTTTATTTTACTTTATTTTATTTATTCTTTTATTTTATCTTATTGCATTTTATTTTTCTTTAATTTCATTTAAGTTTATTTTATTTGACTTTATTTTATTTTATTTCATTTTATTTTATTTTATTTTACTTTACTTTATTTTATTTTATTTTATTTTATTTTATTCTATTTTATTTTATATTATTTTATTTCATTTTATATTATTTTATTTTATTTTATTTTATTTTATTTTATTTTATTTTATTTTATTTTATTTTATTTTATTTAAGTTTAGTTTATTTCATTTTATTTTATTTTAATTTATTTTATTTCATTTTAATTTTCTTTAATTATATTTTAGTTTATTTTATTTTACTCTATTTTATTTTATTTTATTTAATTTTTATTTTATTTTATTTTAATTTATTTTATTTCATTTTAATTTTCTTTAATTTGATTTTAGTTTATTTTATTTTACTCTATTTTATTTAATTTTTTATTTTATTTTATTTTATTTTATTTCATTTTATTTTGGTTTACTTTATTTTATTTATTCTTTTATTTTATCTTATTTCATTTTAATTTTCTTTAATTTCATTTTACTCTATTTTGTTTAATTTTTTATTTTATTTTATTTAATTTTATTTTATTTCATTTCATTTCACTTCATTTTATTTTATTTTATTTTATTTTTATTTATTTTATTTTATTTTATTTTATTTTTATTTATTTTATTTTATTTCATTTAATTTTATTTTATTTTATTTAAGTTTAGTTTATTTCATTTTATTTTATTTTAATTTATTTTATTTAATTTAAATTTTCTTTAATTATATTTTAGTTTATTTTATTTTACTCTATTTTATTTTATTTTTATTTTATTTAATTTTTATTTTATTTTATTTTAATTTATTTTATTTCATTTTAATTTTCTTTAATTTCATTTTAGTTTATTTTATTTTACTCTATTTTATTTAATTTTTTATTTTATTTTATTTTATTTTATTTCATTTTATTTTGGTTTACTTTATCTTATTTATTCTTTTACTTTATCTTATTTCATTTTAATTTTCTTTAATTTCATTTTAGTTTATTTTATTTTACTCTATTTTATTTAATTTTTTATTTTATTTTATTTTATTTTATTTTATTTTATTTTACTTTATTTTACTTTATTTTATTTTATTCTATTTTATTTAATTTTATTTTATTTTATTTTATTTTATTTTATTTTATTTTATTTTATTTTATTTTATTTTATTTTATTTTATTTTATTTTACTTTATTTTACTTCATTTTATTTTATTTTATTTTATTTTACTTTATTTTATTTTATTCTATTTTATTTTATTTTATTTTATTTTATTTTATTTTATTTTACTTTGTTTTACTTCATTTTATTTTATTTTATTTTATTTTATTTTATTTTATTTTATTTTATTTTATTTTATTTTATTTTATTTTATTTTATTTTACTTTATTTTACTTTATTTTATTTTATTCTATTTTATTTTATCTATTTGCAAATAATTACAGAGATTAAAAAAAACAAAACAAATTAACTACACCTGGATGCTCAGTTGCTCCACGAGGAGCAGGGTTAGTTTGGTCGATATTAGTTTAGTTTATGTAATATGATACCAAACGTGCTGCACCCCTGGGTATAATTCAGTAACAGTCTATCTTCTCTCTTTTGGGACAATTTACTAATATAAGTGTGTCAGATCCTTTATCGGGTGACTTCATAAATTAAGACCAAGTCTCATTTGCATTATGGTGTGAAATTTTACTGGTTCGGGTAAGTGTAACTAGCTTACATGCTTACAGTTTGTGAATGTGGTATGAACTTACGGCAGCTTTCCTGAGATTTCTCTACTGTATTTTTTGGTCATTATAATGAGTGCTCAAACGTTTCTTTAAGCCACTAAACCTCGACACTGACAGTGGCTCTGTGCTTTGGTCTTCTCACCTAAATGCGTGCGATTTATTAATTCTACCTTTCTTAGTTACCATCCCAAAGTTATGGTATTTATCATGACGTGACCACTTGGTTGACCGCTGAAAACAAAACACTTAACCATTTTCCCATATTTGTGGTTTTATGTCGGTAAGTGTGAAAACTAGCTAGACCCACACTCACACATTGGACCTTTTTATTAAATTTTCCGTAATTCAAAAGACACATCTAACTTTATGAGTTGTAAATATGTAAACACATGTTAACTTAAATATGTACATACATACAAACATTGGGCTTGCTGCTGATATCTGTTTTCCTTGAGGGGTGGTGTCGACAATCTCAAGTCAGCCGCCCTCCATGGTATTTTACACTTCAACTTAATGTTATGTTAATAGTTACATACATATATGGGTCATCCGAGTGTATAAATATCTACATATGTATGTATGCGTGTATATTCCTGCATAGAGTATTAGAATGTTTTACATGTTTTTTTCATGTTGTACAATTTAACCACTTGAAGGGTCTTTTGGGGCAGGCAGCAAATTTCTTGACCAGCCTTTTATTGTTTTTAGCGGTAATATAAGGAATTTCCGTTATGTTTATGAAGCAAGTGAATGAGTCGTTTTAGGTTATGTGTGCTTAAGTGTCACAGTATTCTGGTGTTTGTTTGCACTTTTTAGGGGTGGTGTAAATTGCAGGAGATGTGCTATCCAACTGGAAAATTTGATGGGAAGTGTGTCGGAATTTTATACCTTTTGCCACATAGAAAGATATTTTATTATCAAAAAATGTGGTTTGAAAATGTTTATTCAAAAAGTGGTCGGCGTTAATTTAATATTTTTGATTAGCTTAATATGCTAGATATATTTGCTTATAGGAAACGAACTAAGCTAAGCCTGCTAAGTACGCGATCCAAACCTGGTGGGATTGTGATTCTTATAGTTACTCCCGCGCAAATTTTGTAATACATATTGCTTTGGAAATAGTCCTTAATTTTTATTATTGTAGGAGCTTCAATCTCCGAGGCCAAGGACGATACAGAGTTTGCGCCTTATAAAGTCATTCTAAGTTCAATTAAAATGCAGTAAAGAAACATATTTATGTACATATATCTTTCATTTACAATTATCAAAAAATCCCTTAATTTATGCATACGGCGGTCACCCAGGTAAGAAACTCAAAGAATATATGTGTTTTGTGTTGAAAGTTTTGATTTTCTAAGAGAAAATTTTTTCGGTGAGTAGAGGCAGTTTACGTCGGATCCAAGGTTGGCGAATAATTAACAAATGAATTTCGATGAGATAAAATTTTTCAAAAGGATCTCCCGAAAATTTTTTAATTAATGGCCTCGACTGTTATTAGTAGATTATATGCAAATAAAACGCTTAAATGTAGGCCCTATAATAATTCTAAGTAAAGTAAGTGGCGAGTTTATTAGATGGATTTTTCAGTACTTAGCCCTCCTTTAAGACGGTAGCATTTTCTGAATTTGTTAATGAATATAACATATATTCCTGATGAGTTTCACTCCATGCCAAACCCCAAACAACACAAAAATAAAATTAAATTCGATCATGACAGCAATACCTTAAAAGTTATCACTAAGCATGGGACTATTTGAATAAAAATTATTCCAATACAAAATCCATTTATTCGAAGGCTATAAATAATTCGAATAATACTTATTAGAATAATTTATACTTTTATTCGAATGGTATTATTCGAATACTAGTATTATTCGAGTAGTACTATTCGAATAGTTAAACAAATATCACTACAGCTTATGCACATACCCTGCAAAAAACGGAAATACTCCGTTTCATACTCCATAGAATACTCCTATAGGAGTATCAGAGTACTCCAATACATATCCTCATTCATATAAAAAAGGTGGTCCAATTTACATGGCAATGTCCGGTGATTGGATCACCTAATCCATCTCGGAGTACTCCGTTTCTTTGCTTTTGAATACTCTATAGACCACCTACGTGAGAGTACTCTCAAAATACTCCCATGGGATTACTCTATAGAGTATTCAACAGCAAAGCGAGAGCGGGAGTAGGTGGTCCTCAGAAGAACACATACTCCCATTCTCGCTTTTGTCTAGAGTACTCTATAGAGTAACCTTTTGGCAGCATTTTCAAAGTACTCCAACGTAGGTGCTCTATAGACTATTCAGAAGCAAAGTAAATGGTACTCCGAATAGGATTAGGTGATCCAATCACCGGACATCGCTATGTAAATTGGACCACCTTTTTTATATGAATGAGGATAAGTGTTGGAGTACTCTGATGCTCCAACGTTTTTTACAGGGTATTTGTACACGCAAACATACATACATACAAAACATGAATACATACATAGGTACAAGCGATGAAGACAGGGAATTTCGCTTCCGACATCTCTCGAATTTCAATAGAACTATTCGAATACCACTATTCGAATAATACTATTCGAATAAACGGATAAATTATTCGAATAAATACTACAGGGTGGCTAATGAAAGCCGCTACCAAAAAAAAATTAAATAACTTTTTTTCTATTTAATGAATCTGGTAAATTTTTTTTTTATTTTGCAGATTGACTTTTACATTTAACAAAAATGGACACTGAAACAAGAATTTGGATTGTCCGCCGCTATCACGCACTGGAGCCCGTAGTTTCGGTTCAAAGAGAGTATAGGCGCACGTTAGGCGGCAATCCTCCGAGCAGATGGACCATAATAAGACTTGTAAACAATTTTGCCGAGCATGGGACAGTCAACAGAAGACCTTACCATCGAAACCCTTCAGTTCGAAAGGAGGAAACAATCGCTGCTGTAGCTGCTGCCATACAAAACAATCCACGTGTTTCGACAAGAAGCTTATCTGCTCAAATGGGTGTAAGCAGATAGTCATTGCAGTCAATTATGCACAAAGATTTGGACTTATTCCCATATAAAATTCAAATGGCCAACAAACTGAACGCTGCAGACTTGCCGATTCGCTTGGAATTTTGCCAGAAGATGCTTCAAATGGTGGAAGAGGATGGAAACATGTTGAACTGTCTTTTCATGTCTGACGAGGCCCATTTCGATTTAAACATCAACATAAACAAACAAAATTGTCGAATATGGAGTGCTTCCAACCCACAGATACTCCATGAGACGGAATTGCATCCACTTCGTGTCACAGTGTGGTGTGCAGTTTCATCACGCTGCATTGTCGGGCCCTACTTCTTCGAAGAAAACGGTCACACCGTTACGGTTACTGGAGACCGTTACTTGAGCATGTTGAGAGAGTTTTTCTATCCAGAATTACGCCGAATGAGAATTTCTTTCAACTCTGTGTGGTTTCAGAAAGATGGTGCAGCTCCTCATATAGCCCAACCTGTTATGACAGAATTGCAACGAAAATTTCCCAATAAGCTGATATCCAGAAACTCCACATTCCGTTGGCCACCCAGGTCGCCTGACCTTACTGCACCTGACTTTTTCTTGTGGGGTTATTGCAAACAGGAAGTCTTCAAAGCAAAACCAACAAATTTGAATGAACTAAGGCAATCCATTCGAGAAACAATTGCGGCTATTCCTGTCTCAACTCTCCAAGCAGTAATGAACAACTTTTTGGTAAGATGCCGCACATGCATCGACGAGCAGGGGGGGCATTTAAATTCCATTATTTAATATAAAACTAATTAAGCTATATTTAATAAAATTTAATGAGCTTTAACATGAATAAAAGAAAAATGAATTCCATACACTGAAAAAAAAAATTATTTGAGTTTCTTAATGTAGCAAAATTCATCAGCCACCCTGTATTCGATTTTTTTTAAATGAATATTATCATTCGTTTATTCGAATAGTAGTATTTATTCGAATATTATTCGAAAATAGTCCCCCTACTAGTTATCACCATCCTCTCATCTATTCGATTTGAGCTCAAGTTTCAAGATGAAACTGATAATAATGAATAATCACTGAACGTTTGGTCTGATGTTCTGGCAATTTTCATTAGCATACATTTTTCTACAACTTTCGCCACCCAAATTTTGAATAACCAACTAAGCAAACTTACAAAAGTTAAATATTTTTAGGCGCACATATATATCCGTTCTTTATTTTTTAGCTGCTGCCCAAATACAGAAAAGCCTGCCAAAGAAAAGATTTAGTTTTTGATTTCAAAGGTGATTCTTAAAAGCACACTTACCTCCCTCTCTCTCTTTGTCTTGAGTACTCCATGTAGTTTTTGGAAAATACTTTCCCGTAGGTGTTCCATGAAGTACTTAGAGGCAAAGAAATTTAGCACTCCGAGATGCAATGATCCTCTACTATGACATCACTTTTCGCAGGGCACTTTGCACTTACAGATATATGTATATCTATTTTTGACATAAAACAGAACCATTGTGCCCAGCACTTGGTCTTCCACTTCCATGTAACGCTTAAAATCGCTCAAAAATATTTTATGTGTACAGAAATATTCCAAAACATCCAAAATAAGCTAAAGAAGTTGAATGCGAAAAGAGAAATCTACTAAAATTCAAAAATAAACAAACGTTTTGTACGAACTTTCCTCAATAACAATGTGCCCTGTAGAAAAAATCTATCGTTTTGAAAGAGGCCATTGAGGACTACTACTAGCTACCTAAAAAAATGTATAACTCATTTAATACCATGGCGGAGGCAGTAGAAATTGTCTCCCTCTGCATAACATCTTCCTTAATATGGTTTTATTGAAAAGAAGCTTGTACCATAGAATCCAAATATTTCATCCTAAAAATCATTGGATACGAGAATATGTCTACGAAGTCAGTACCATACACAAAAAAGTAAATGTGGCCTGGTTTGCTGATAGTTTAATGCAAAATCTTCATCGGTACTATTCCTTCCAAATCAGCCCAAAACTTCAACAATGCTTCTTGAGATTTCCTAAAAATTGTTTCTCAATCATCATTTTTTGTGCTGATGAACATCTTAATGCGATCGAACTAGTACCCTTTTTTGTTTGTCAATATTGGCAAAACCAATATTGATGTTACGACATGAATTATAAGTATTTTGGTTAATATAATAAACGCAATAGGTGTAATTGAACTGTACTCTTTGTTCTTCACGAGATATGTTGGTCACTTTTTATTGACTTCCCTGCAGGGTAAGCACATTTTATTACAAGGAACTACAAAGTTTATATACAAAATCCCGTTTGTGTATATATGCAGTGGTGTATATACTACAAATAAATGATCAGCACTTTTGGGATCTTCATTACAAAACACTAAACAAATGTGCAATCGAGTCTGTTTATGCACATTAGAGTGACCCGAAGCTAAATGATGACTAACTGCTAGAGCTGGTAAGTAGTCATTACTTTAGGAATCAAATTACTCTCAATTCCCACACACAAGTAATTAGAAAAGTAATCAATTCCTTCGCCTCCTTACATTTTAAGGAATGTAAAAAAAACTCTAGTCTCAATCCGAGGAAATTACTTTTGACACTTTTTTTGGAGGAATTGAAATGTAATCAATACCTTTTGTGTGTGGCGAATTAATTGATTACTTTTCCTAATTCCTGAAGGATGTAATTGTAGTGGAATTCAATTTACCCAACTGCTTACTGCACCAGAGTGATATTGGGCAAAGAACTCACTCCACAAAACCTTCAGGGCAGGTCAGTACTAAGGAAGCCAAAAAAATTGTGGTTTTGTACTATAGTTTCTGAAGGCAAGCAAAATGTTCTTCTTATTTAAGAGCAATAGAAGTCAATATTTTAGAACTTGTGTTTGTTTTTTGTCTGACTGCTTGTGCGCGTATCACCAAAAAACCACTGCAGAGGAATGAATTCAATTTGAACCAATATTGTGCTGGCTGTATAACTTAAGGTTAAGTACCTCTCTTGACTCAATGAAATATTTTCAGCCAGCAAGATAGGTAGCCCCAAAATTTTTATGTATGCTTGTACGCTTGTATCACTAAACGAAATCGAATGCTTTTCCACAGATGTTTAGCTAAATCCCTATACTGAAATATATAATACATTTATCTTTGTGCTGGATGCTCTTTTTTCATTTGAGTCCGTAGCAAAACCTCGAAGAACAAGTTTCGAAATAAAAATCGACGAAAATCAACTTTTTAGGTCGATGTCTGTACATTGCAGATGTTCAATAAAAATGTATAGCAGGAATCTTAATTGATATAATAGAATCCAAAATAACCGTTTTTCAAAAATTTTGTCTGTCTGTCTGTATGCTTGCACGCGTATCACACAAAAACTGCTAATGAGAATTGAATGCAAGTTTTACCGCTGCATTACTCGACGTTTAACTTAAAATTATAGGTATCCCTTATTTTGTAAAATCGGCCAGTTTCGGAGTAGACATATGGATCAGGGGATCCAAAATATGTTAGTACAATAAGCGATATGATTAAGTTCCAGATCTCAATTGTCTTCGGAGATATACTGATTAGAAATAAAATCAGTCGATTATAAGTTCTGAGACACAATGAAGAGTGGCCGGGTCTTATAGTATTTGTAAAAAAGAGAAAGTATATTTAAGCACGGTTTTGCGTGAAAGATTTGATGAAAAGTAAAGAAGGGTTTAGCAAAATAATTTTTTCCTTGACGCATTTGAAAACGTTGAGCAGCCAATTTTCGGAAAAGTGGATTTCAGTGATTTTATTGTACATACATACATTCTTCTATAAACATGTGTATGTACATCCAAGCTTCATGTACACCCTAATGTATATGCAAACATATGTATACAACTTAAATGCACAAAGTTGTCGACTTTCTTCTTTCCGAACTAAGTTACAATTGCTGCAGTTCAGCCCCACCAAAAAATTATTTTTTTTACTCTATGTCCGTTCTTATGTAAGTATATATATGTGTACATATGTATGGGAGTCTGATGGACGACATAGTCATGAATAACGATTCCAGCTGTGCACTTACGACCAGAAATGACTTCTCCCATGCAGGAATAATCGAGTAAATGCCTGAAAAAGCATTTCAAAGTACCCAAAAAAAAAACAATTCGGTGCAACACATGAAAAAAGGAGAACCCAAAATTGCTCTAAAGCAAAGATTTAGTAGTCGAAGCTGTAGTGCAAGCCCAACAATGCGATATTATTATACTGCAACTAATCGCTCAGCTAAAAGTTGGGGTTCAAGATATGTTTTCTGTATTTCTTCTACTTTTTTGCAGCATTTTTTTGGGACCTCCAAATGGTAAAACGAGTTTTTGAAATGAGATTTAAGTTTTTTATTCAGCACCACGCATAGGCTCATTTGCACTCTGAACAGCGCTATATAAATACAAATAAATCTAAATGCATATGTATGATGAGAAATGCAGCTTCGAAGCTAGAGCTTGTGAGTGTGTACCAAAAATTTTGGAAATTACTTCATTCCCACCTCCTGCATAGGCACCACATTTTCGTACTCAATTTGCTGCTCTTCATATCTCTATTGGCTCCAACAAATCTTAAATAAGCAAATGTCACAGCGAGGCTTTAAATTCTCTTAGCCTCGCTGTGACATGAATAAGCGAGGTTAACGGCTTCAACTCCACTCTATTTGGGGAGGGGGAAAAGTGCAACGCCAGCTGAGAATACATAAACCCGACCAATTTATAGAGCACAAACTTTCAAGTACAGAAAAACTTCTCCTAACGGACACCTCTATTAGACGGACACCTCCTTTGGGCGGACATTTTCATATGCACCAAGTTAAAAATACAATTTTTAGAACAAATTTTCCTGCCTTAGGTGGACTCTCTCTTGGACGGACGCGGACAGTCATTTGCTATAAAACTGAACCAAAAACCTCTATTGAGCGGGCGGGAACCTCTTGTCAACGGACAAAGAGATTTCATTTCATTTCTCTTAGGCGGACGCGAATTCCTCATAGGCCGACAAGATATAAGTTTATATAACAATATAAAACGAGCCAACGAAACTTTCGTTACATTTATAAAGACGTTTAAAAGCATCGTATTGATCGTGTACATACTATGTACATATATAAATGAAAATGGGGATTCCCCGTGTTTCTTTAAAATATTTTTTTTACGTGCATGCCTAGCTTGGTTTGCTCAGTGAATTATGTTGACTGATAGTGCAAACACGATAATGCAAACGATGGCGAGGTCAAACCTGAACTCTTTTAATTAAATTGAGTTCATACACGCGAGTGTGGAAAATTTATCTGTACTAGCCGAAAGGTAATCGTGAAACATATGTAACTTTAATTTATTTTCAGTGTGTTAAATTATTTTCTAGCGAATCAAAATGGAATTAATTATGTATGTAAAGTTAAGAGAAAATTAATGCGATTTCTGTTATCAGGTTTAAAATTGGGAAAACCGAGGACGCCCTCATTGTTAAAAATAAAGAAGATATTCGAGCGAAATGGATGTCTGGAAGCAATGTTGAAAGTAAAAGGTCCTTCATGAAAGTAGATGGAAAAAACAATGGCTAAATGTGTTTTAAGTGGTTTTACAAGGGGCGAAGCCAAAATATTCCCATGCCTGAGCTAATAATACAAGAAAAGGCTAAAGAAATTGCTTTCAAACTCGGTGTCAATGAAGTGGCTTCTAACGGCTGGCTAGAAAAACCTTGGCTCTAAAAAACGAGGTATCCCGTGGAGGCAAACTTTACAAAGAACGTCTAACTGTCCTATTTTGTGCAAATATGGCAGGGGAAAAAGAAAATCCCCTTGTTATTGGGAAAGCTGCCCGCCCCAGAGCGTTTGTATCAATTGATATTAAAAAACGTCCAGTAAATTGGTATTCAAATAAGAAGGCATGAAGGATGACACGTGATTTGATGGCACAATGGCTGAGAGATTTCGACAAAAAAATGGAGTTCCAAAATAGAAAAGTAGTATAATTTTTAGACAATGCAGCATCTCACCCTCGAGATATGAGTTTGAAAAGAGTTAAGATAACTTTTCTACCTAGTAACACGACTTCAGTTTGCCATCCCTTGGATCAAGGACTTATAGAAAATTTTAAAATTCATTATCGAAGTTTTCAAGTAAAAAATATCTTGGTTAGCATAGGCAATACATTTTATAAAAGAAGCCTGGGCTAAGGTTCAACCGGAAACCGTAAAAAATTGCTTACAAAAAGCAGGTTTTAACAAAAATAGTAATCTTTCACTCGTGTTCGAGCCCGAAATTATTTGCCCTTAGCAACACTTGCTTCAATTTTTTAACTATCAAAAAGCCTTGGGGGTTCTACTTTTTCAAGTTCGGATGACTATGTAGCAATAGGCAATCATATTTTAACCGAAAGCTCTGAGTTGGAGTTAGATGTTGAAATTGATGAAAATATTTAAACCATTTACGAAGAAAGGACTACTGATACTGAGAGTATCATCGTAGAAGGTGACGAAATTTGTTCAGATGAAACCCCTTTGACGGCTGTTTCTAATTTGCAAAGATTCTGCAAAACCTTATTGCGTTCGAATTGTTTGTTTGTTGAAAATTTGGAGAATCATATTATGCAAAATAGTTTTCTTTTAAAAAAACAGAAAAAATTTACGTTAATCGACAATTTTCCAGTTTTTTAAGTGACCAGTCTTACATTTCTAGTTTTATGTAATTTATTCTCCAAAGTGGAACTTTTATTTTTGTTATTACTGTTTGTAAATGAGATGTGTTTATGCATATATGCAAACTCGTACGTACATATACAAAGTTTGAAAGTAATAAATATACACATATCTTGTTTGATCAATGTTTTATAAGTATATTTTATTTAAATGAAATGGTGAGCATTAAAAGATTTATAAAATACCTACCCACTGCCCTATGCGGACGCCTCTGTTGGTCGGACAAAAATTTACTGCCGTAGAGTTGCCGCCGAAGGGAGGCTTCACTGTAATTAACACAACTCTACTCCTCTACCAAAACGAAAAATGGATGCATCAAATAGGAAGTCAGCTCATTTGACAACGCAAGCAGGGGCTAAGATGCAGCGCTGACAAAATTACCAAAAATGAGTGCAAAGGCATACACTCGATCGTTTGTTGTGCAGCCACCGATGTAACAACGAACGACATGTGCTACACACAACCACCCAAACGAACGTGACTAACACAAAAGCAAAAGCCTAACGCAGCTAATGAAGTTGGCGTCGACTGCGTATCACATTTTTGGAGATGCGCAGTCAGAGGTGAAAAATTTTGGCACGGACACAGTCACATTACAACAGCGCAACCGGTTCCCTTTGGTTACAAATACAAGTTTGCCCAAAATTTTGCAATGCTGCACTGATCGCAACGTCCGCTTGTGGTGGTGGTAAAGCGCTCCCATGTAAGAAGTTATACAGAATACGTATGCTCACTTTTACTGAGCATAAGGTGAGCGCTCTCTAGCGCACTCGCTACCTCACTCTCTACCAAGCACTGTCGAGATTTTCAGCTATTGAATCTCCATGATTGCAGTTTCACTTGTACAAACGCTAAGCGTAGATGTGGTTGATTTGTTGCCTTTAGAATTATTTGCACACAGTAGCAAAACGATCCCCACTGCCTCGCCTTCTACAGTAAGCACTCACGTATGCATATACATATGTACCTACTTAATTCACCATCAATTTGCACACTGTCGAGAACTTATCTCCTCTGTTCAAATTTTCGGTGGTTCAAAGACCGATGCCAACGCTAAAATATTTGTTTGTACGATCGTTTGCTCAACGGCTGTTCGTATATACATATATGTAAATAAAACCATCTCCCCTGAGGTTTGTGCTTGTTTCAGGGTTAAAACTTTACTACGATAGTAGTAGATTTACTACGATTATAAAAAGCGCTTTCTCCCAGGTCTTCATCACCGCTTATTGGATCTCGCGTATCAAAGCACGATGATCATCACCTTAGATAGATCTTCCAAAGCATGTTTCGTTCGAATACTCCAGGCGTAATCCCAACTTCTTCAGGCACTGTTTGTGATTATGGGATACATCAGAAAAGGTGTCGTGAGAGACACACAGCGCGTTTCCCCGAGAGTGGACTTTACTTTTCAGTTCGACAATGGGCGAAATCGGATGATAGCCTTTTTATATAGCGAATATTTTAGAAAATACAAAAACAAAAATTATTCTGCAATATTTGTTGTATATATTAAAGTTAAGATATCCAATTGATTTTTATGGAAATTTTTGAAAATGGGCGTGGCACCGCTTACTTTTGACTAACCTAATTTTACAAGTATTATCAATCAATAAATATAAAACCGTTGAAGATAGCATGACTAAATTCGCAGACTTTCTGCAGGTAATGTTTGTTTAGAAAACGCCACCACGCCCACTTTTATATAAAAGAGATCATATATGAATATACGAGGTGTGTTCAAAAAGTATCGCGAATTTTGAATTTTCGCTGGTTACGTATATTCGAATTTCGAATTTTTTGTGGCGTTATGTTGGTACTCATGTCTCTCACTTATGCCGACAAGCTCGGCCATTTTGAATGTTCAGTTAATTGTTGACAGCTGCTTTGCTTGCACGTGTTTTGGATCGTCTTCGATTTTTACCATTAATTCGTACCAAAATTGCTCAATTGTGACCAAAAACAGCATCGCATGAACATTGCTAATGAGATGTTAAACTCTGTCCGCGACGACCCAAATTTGCTCCAGAGGGTCATAACTGGTGACGAATCGTGGGTTTTGGTTATGACGTGGAAACCAAAGCTCAATCATCTCAATGGAAGCTGCCGCACGAACCAAGACCGAAAAAAGCGCGCCAAGTTCGGTCGAATGTGAAAGTTTTGCTGACAGTTTTCTTCGATTGCAGGGGCGTGGTGCATCATGAGTTCTTGCCACAGGGAAGAACGGTCAATAAAGAATATTACCTACAAGTTATGCGCAATTTGCGCGAAGCAATCCGCCAGAAACGCCCGGATTTGTGGAAGAACAAAAATTGGCTTTTGAACCACGATAACGCCCCTGCTCACGCATCGTTGCTTGTGCGCGACTTTTTGGCCAAAAACTACACACTAATGATGCCGCAGCCACCGTATTCCCCAGATCTGGCCCCCCTGTGACTTTTTCTTGTTCCCTAAACTGAAGAGGCCCATGAAAGGACGACGTTACGCTTCTCTTGACGAGATAAAGACGGCATCGAAGGAGGAGCTGAACAAAATACAAAAAAATGATTTTTTGAAGTGCTTCGAAGATTGGAAAAACCGTTGGCACAAGTGTATAATATCTCATGGGGATTACTTTGAAGGGGACAAAATAGATATTCATAAATAAATAAATAATTTTTGAAAAAACACAAAATTCGCGATACTTTTTAAACACACCTCGTAATAGCCAATAAAACGCAAAAAGATAACTTCGTATCAAATATATTTCACTTCCAGTTTGTCAATAGTATACGAAGAAATGGGAGAAATGTGAATTTATAAGAATGAGCGTAGCCACGCCCCTTTTATAGTGGATTATTCCACAAAACTTTTAAAGCTATTACTCGAACAAACTATAATTTGTAGTAACGAAAACTTTTTTGAAAAACCTGCTTTTTATTGTGAAAATTGGCTTAATAGGTACATGGCCATGCCCACTTTTTAAAGCTGTTCTGAAAAATCTACACATGTATATATAAATTCTAAAACTTAGAAACGATGGAACCAAATTAAATACTTCCTCCTCGTGGTTCATGGTAATTTATACTGCCAAGTTTAGAAAAAAATGACGGAAATCTTAAGGGGCGTGGCACCTCTCACAAAAATTAGATTTTACAGCCTTAATATCCCCCAAGTTGCTCATGGTAATGATCTGAAAATTAGTATGAAGATATTCGATATCAATACCATACTCACGGAAAAGTGGGAGTTGTGGGAAACTTAATTTTTTAAGTCAAATATCTCTAAAAGGGTTCAAGGTGGGGACCTGAAAATTGGCATGGAGATAAAAGACATCAATACCATATTTAACAGGTAAGGAAACGGCTGTCTTCGACTGTGCTGAAGACTTTATACCTTTCATGAGTGCGCATCACGGTTTTAAGTGTCCGATCCTTACTTATTTAAATGGGGTTTGGGCTATTTATTTAAAGATACATAGCCCAAACCCCATTTATCGGAACAATCGATTGTATTGGAGCTATATGTTATGTAGGTCCGATCTGGATGAGTTTCACTACACACATTACATAAACGGGAAATGGGAGTTATCCGCAAAGGGGGCATGGTTTTCTCTACACAAACTAAACTATTCCCGATTCGTGTTTTCAAAATTATTTTTCGCAGAATATCAAAGTTTGGTGGAAGATATACGAAATTAATACAAAAATTACGACGAAGTAATTGGAAGTGGGGGCGTGACACCGTCCATACAAACTGAATTCGTCTTTAAAAAAACTCAAATCCCTACTACGGTTTTGCGCTACGTTAGTTTTAACTCCGGGTTGTTTTATCTATCAACGCAATGGTGACTTGCTGTAAAATCCCAGTTCGGAATTATTTCTTGGTTCTAAAACCAATGCACTACGAGCTTCGCTTTTGTGTGCCATGCCTCGTTGTAGTGTGCGTGTTTATGATTCTCTTTTTTTTTATTTTTTTTGGCTTTTTTATTACCTCATTTTTGCACTCCAAATTCGCCATTGCCAAAAATTCATTTGTTGTGCATTGCGTTCGTGTTTAGTTGTTCGGTTGGTTAATGACATGAAACGCCAAAGGGGCTTTCAAGTGCGCAGTTCCAACAAACTATAGAACATTTTTAGATGAGACTCGTTATTGCATTTACCCTACTGGTGTGCCAACGCAATTTCATCCAACACATATGCACACATGTCGGGTTTTTATATGAAATTGTATTTAGTATATACTTATACAGTTTTTTTTTTTTTTTTTTTTTTTTGTTGTTTGCAATGAAGACGTAGAAAGTCTCTAAAATGCTGTACCTCAAGCAAGTTTGCTATGGCGCTGCATTCAAGCTGTACCTAACTTTCAAAGGAGATGAAGAGCTTTTGTTCAGCATTTGACGTCTTTCTATTAAACTGCACTTAAAATTGTAAACTGCAGCACAGGGCAGTGGCATTTTGGGGAGTATTTTTTTTTTTTTGTTCTTTCTCTTGTTTGCCGTACATTCTCTTTTGTGCGCATTGTTTTAACGCTCAATTTTCTACGTTCGTTAGCCTTTTACCTGTGCAAGCTGATCATTTTTAAGTGCATGAAGTTTCCTAGAGATCAATGCACTCATCAAGCTATTGCTTCCCTGCTTAGAATGCTTGGCAAGCACAGAATTTGTTAAGCCGCACAAAGGGCTTGCTTGTTTGTCATTTGCGAAAATATTTGATATGAAACTTGAAAGCGTCACAAAATGGAAATACAATATTTTGCGAATATTCACCTTCTACGATAACGTTTTTATTTATATTTTGAAGTTCAACGTCTGAGCAGCATATGTTGTTTATTCCTTGCAATACAGTTAATCCCTACTTATACAGTTAATAGTGTTAGGGCATCCAACCTTATGCATAGTTAGTGGCAGTTACGAAAACCCTATTTTATTCGTTAGCGCTTAGCAACTTGCGAATAAAAAAATAAATAAGCAAGTATAATTTTGTGTGAAAGTGAACATTATACAGATACCAAGTGCTGATCTATTATTATAAACCACTTTTCTCGTTTTACTTTGAAATAAAGAAATTCAGAAAATATATATAAACTCTATTTTGCATCTGTTCTTGATCGGATATTTTGTTTGGCTGTCAAACCATTTCCTTTACTTTTGCCACGAATATGGTAGAACAAAAATTTTAATCAGTGGTAGTGGCCCTTCAGCGATTAAGCTCAAGTCCATTTTCACAAAAACTTCGTTTTGAGAAATTAATTTTTGTACGAGTTATGGTAATAAAAGTTTTGTCGAATAGTCCACTATAAAAGAGAGGGCCTACGTCCATGCTTCAAAAGATTTATTTTGGTATTTCTTAGTAATCAAATAGATTTGTTATTTTTCGCAGAGATATTTGCTTTTATGCTCATCTATGACTCTTTAAAAATCTTGTATATAAAAGTGGGCGTACTTGTTACCCAATTTGCTCCAGGGAGCATTATCTGTATCATTCATACTTGTGATGAATATGGTTCGGATAGGTCAACGGTTTTTTGGGTGGTGCTCGGCCACCATCCGAACATTTGAAACAGAAAAACACTTTGATATATTTAAGGCAATGTTTATTTCGATTCAAAATATGTCTATGCAAAAAAAGAAATTTTATGCAATTTCTGGTTTACTTTCAAACTAAAATTATAAAAATGCATGCGAAAAAATATAAGTTTTTGCAAAAGGGACTGGTATGCCACATTTATGATTCATATATCGAGAAACCTCGCAAACCCCGCAGATGTTGTTCTGCCTTAAATTTGACTTGCTTACATTTAAAATATTGTACTCTCTTTCTTCCCCATTTGGAGCTTCCTCTTCATTTTTCGCTATACCGTCTTCTTTCTTGCTCCTTTTGCTTGCCCTAACCCCGTATCCCGTTCCTCTTCTTTACACTCTTCATTTTCCTCTAACGCATCCTCTACATTTAAAATTTACTTTTCCTTCTCTTCTTCTATTTTTTCCTCTGCAAGTACTGATATGTACATAGTTTCGAGGATATAGTATTGATATTTTTTGGGTCTTGGTACCACTAACCTTTTCCAAAGTTTTTTTTTTGATAATTTGACTTCAGTAAATTCCTAGCTATGCCGAATTTCAATTTTATATACTAAATATGGCCTGTGTCGTAAACTATATATGGCCTGTGTCGTATCTGGGACCGTGAAACTGCCCACTTTTCCAAAACTAAATATAGCCTGTGTTGTGCCCAGTGAACCCAAGAATATACTGAGCATTTTATAAGGATATCTTGAGTTTTTTGGACGCCTACAAAAGACACACACATTCCTTTTTATTTATAAGATTAGCAAAATCAGTTTACAGCCACCCCCTACTCTTGATAAATGTGTTAAAAAGTGCCACTGTTACTGTCTATAATATTTGGTTACACCCGAACTCAGCTTCGCTTAATTGATTCTCTTTAAGTGAAGTAACAATAATCATTTTTATTTAAAACGTCCTACGAAGACTATGGACTAACAAGTTATGGTTAACATTTTTTCAACCACAAGTCAGCTCGTTAAAATGAGAGTTGGAAACCAAAACGTAGTGGATTATTATGCTGCAAGGGCAAGTGTAGGCACTTGTCCCAACCTGATGGGTATATTTCTTCCTTTATAGCAGGTGTTATGCTCTGTATATGTGCTATCTACCACGTTCTAAAGTACTGAAGGTCGTGAGATCTAGCTTGGTCAACGTAGTCTCACCTCTAGCAATTCTGAAGATGTATTGAGTCAGCGGGAATTTCATTAATTGCTTCTCAAGCTTTTTATCAAACAAACATCTCAATGTTTCTAGTAGAACCGATAACTAAACCGTACTTATTAATGCTTGAACAGAAATCCCAAAGGGAATGCAGTGTGACCGTATTCCTAGGTAGTGTTTCGAGTATCATTTAGAGCTGCCACTTATTCCATTTATTTTTATTTTTTGGCATATCGGCAACTATCTCGAAATCGATGATGAACTTTAGGTAAAACACTACAATAGTTGTAATCTATTGTAAGCAATCTACAAAAGATCGTTGAGTAGGTTATGAAAATACATGCGAAGCAACAACAACAAATAAGCTACCAAGTTGATATGAGCGGTTTGAGTTGAAAGTGCTTAAACAAGAACCGACTCAATTAATAGTGTTGAGCAGCTTGCAGAGTTAAGAAGTGACATCATTGTGAATGAGATGGTAGAAAATGAAAAAAAAAACAGGAAATGTCAATGAGCAACAATATATTAAAATTCTTTTTTAATTTGAGTAAATTTTAAAAATATTAATGTCTATCAAGCCCCAAATCTTTCGGCGACTTACGCCATTAGGGCACACCTTCCACTCCCGCCTCGTTTCTATTTCCGACGTTCCAGCGACACAGTCCATCCTCCCAACTAAAACTACTACCACCAAACACGATTATTGACACCGCAATCGTCACTGGCCCAATTCTCATCTCCATCTTTTCGGTCATCTCTGCTGCTCAAGATTTTTCTATAATTTTTGCAAAAATTTTTTTCGTTATTTTTTTTTACAAATTTTGACAAATATAAACATAATTTATTTTGCCAGATAGGACCAGTGTTGTAAGGAAAATATGAAATAAGATAATTGAATGTATGACAGTTGAGGATTCTTTTCAAGGTTGCTTATAATATATTACAACTAATCTTAACGCTCCTACGTAAGCGTTAACCCTAGGAGGTTTTACAGGGCTGCCATTTATTTAAACTTTTTCTTCAATTTAATGATATATACTAATATAAATATCAAATAAAGCTATTTTAGATCGTATTTCAACAAAAATAATTTTAGGTAGGGCTACCACCCTGTAGAAAGTTAGTAATTTTTAAAATGATTTTAAAAAATAAATCAATTTTATTAGCAATCTGGCTTATACCAGGGACGGAAAATAAAAAGATTATTTTCTATCTTAAAAAAGTCCCTGGATTTTCAGGTTTAAAATTCTTCTGACATTTTTAAAAAAGTCCGATAATAACTCTAAAAAAATACGGAACTTTATCTTTGTCTAAATATTTTTTAAGGAAAACAAATCCTTTCAATAATTAGGAAACCTCTCATCTAAATTAAATAAATGTTAAATTAATTTAATTATTGTTTATGTTAGTTTTTGAAAAGGACTTTTATTTTGTCCCTAAAAAATATTTCTCCAAAGATAACTTTTTTTGTTGGTTTAGAAAAAATAAAAGGCCAGGTTGACCGATTATTTTTGCCAAAATATAATAAAGTTCAGGGAAAAACTTTTTTGTTTTGACTTTTATTTTAAAAGAAATAAAAGCTTCAGTCCCTGCTTTTCACCAAATTGCTACCCTTTCAAAGCCAAAATAGAGATAGGTCCCGCATACGCCCCGGCGTAATTTTTAGATACACATTTTTCGTTTGTGCAGAACTATCCTACAAAGCATCAGTGGATAAAAACTCGGAGAAAAGATGTGTGGCGCAACCCAAAAAGTCGGATAAAAAGTTGGGCAATTTGGTTTCAAGAGATTCACTTTTTATCCGTCTCGAAATTACTACTCCGTACATATTTTTAGGCACTTGTTGATTTCCATTAAAATTGCGTAGATATGCATTAGTGTTAGTAAAAGTTAGTGATTGTGTTGTAATCAAATGTTTTAGCAAGGCAACGGTGGTTAGCCAAGCTTGGTAGGGTACATCGTGTTCCATCGTGAGACACTCAACTTGGAGTGCGCAAAATATCAATAGTGGCTACGATAATTTTGCTTTTGCTACTTCATAAGTCGTACCAGAAAAATTATTCTTAGATACACCTACGACGGTTGAGTGGATGATCGCCCTATTTCAAAATATTTTTCATAAACGCCCTATCTCAGAATTTGTTTCAACAATGCCCTATTTCAAAATTTGATTCGAAAACGCCATATCCCAGTTTTATTGAGATATTGCATTTTTGAACCAAATTTTGGAAAAAATCTGTTTTTGAAAAAAATTTTGAAATAGGGCGTTATTTAAAAGAATTTTGAAATAGGTTGATGCTCCACTCAGTCTCCGACTTGTTTTTTTTCGACAATAAACAGAATTAGCATCGAGATGTGAACTAGAAGACTGCATTCAATTTTAATAAGAATGTCTCCGAAACCAATAGAGATATGGAACTCAATCACATCGCCTATTGTAGCACACATTAGCACCTTTCGTTTGATAGCCATATTGTAGTAACATGTTTTGCGCCACTCTGGTCCACTTATTGGTCGATAACTCCGAAACCTTCAGAGTTATAGAAATGAGGGATCTCTTAAACTTTAAGTTAGACTTCTAGTAGTGGAACAATGAAAACTGTATTCAATGCGCTAAAGCAGTTTTTAAATGATCCGCGAACAAACATATAGATAGACAGATACAAATTTTAATAACTGTTGCTTTCGATTCTATTATCTTAAAAGTGGGCCCTTCTATCAATTTTGCTTGAATATCTGCAATGTACTGACATCGAACTTTGACAATTTTACTATCTATATGTAGAGATATGTCGACGGCGTCAAACAATTAGTTCTAGAGCTAGTACCATTAATATAGGATTAACATCCGCCAGAGGCCGTGCTGATCGGTAACACTGATCTAAACCTTCAGCGATAGTTTTGCTGCTGGAAAAAAAACTCGCAAACTTTCTGAACGTCAATGCTTTATAGAGCTCCAGCGTTTTATATTGAAGTTCTAGATCACTTTACCGGTGCACTTAACAAATCTTACTTACAACGACTTGTGATCCTGCATAGATAGCTATTCGTAGCACCAAATATAATCTTTGCTAATATATTGGTATGGGCAGGTGGTTGAAACCAATGTAAATCCTTATACAAATATTGTACGGAAGCGCTGTGTTTCATGTGCGTGCATGTGCCTGTTTTGGTAAACGCACGTAGTTGTCCATGGCATAGGCTGTACATTTCGGAAAATTGCATTTTCCCAATTCAACTGCAACAAGGAATAATATAATAATATATATTATGTAAATAGATGCGCTTATGTGTATTATCGATACGAGTATGGGTGTGGAAGCATATGAAAGCAAGAAAAAAAACTAAATAAAAATTAAAAAAAAAAATTTTAAATAAAAAACGAAAAAATTTAAATATAAAAAATTAATATGCCGCCCATGCTACAAGCGCCACCATAGCTGCAGCTGGGTGGGTGGCATGCAACATAGGCCTAGTCACGATGCGTATGTGCTGCAGGAGCAAAAAGGAAAACTGAATTGGTGAGAGTGCGTAAAAGAGTAGAACAGTTTAGGCTAGTGGGTGGCAGTTGCGCAAGAGTTGTAGTTGTACAAGTACATAGAATGGAGTAGGTAGAATCAGCTGCAGCAGGAATGAGCGTATAACGGAAAGGCAATAGCAACAACACTGCGCTGATAACAAAGTGGGCATGCATATATATATGCAAATGCGTTTATATAAATACATATCTACGTATGTAAAGGAGCTGCAAGTGCAACAACCACATCATAGAGATTGCAGATAGACAGCTGAAAGTGGCATAGACGCTGATCGGCTGGCGTGCGCTGCTGACATTTCTACTTGATGTTGATGGCGCAGAGAAGAGTATTGGAATTTTTGGTGCGTGCTACCAGCGAAATTTCCAAAAGAGAAGAAAAAAAATAAATGCAACAATAACAAAGAGCAAACCAAAAGCCAACAAAAAAAAAATGCAATAATTATAACGGTTTCGCGGCCAGTAAATGTATCAACGACAAGTTAGCCATAGAGAGGATACGCGGAATATTAAATTTGGTAAAAGTGCAACTTGCCGTGACACTGGTTGTTGGCTTGGAAGCGCGTTCACTTCTATACGCTTATACATATGTATGTTGAGGTCCAGAGGTATATACATATATATATACGCCTATGCAACCGCCCATACCAGTGTCATGCTTGATTGCGTATTATTGCACAAAATCATCTCGGACACCACCACAAAATGCCCCCAGCTGCATGAAGCTCAACGCTTTGCTGCATGCAACAAAAATGCAGCCAAAAATCGTGGAAAAAGAAATAAAATTCAAATATTCAGCATCCACGAGACATATCTATACTCCATACAAAAATACATGCACAGCTATAGGAAATTCATAGGCTGTGTATACATATATAGTGTAGTAGGGTGGCACAAAAAAAATTTTTTTTTAAAAGCTTAAAATGCAAGTCCTTGATTTCGATGAAACCGCTACCTACACAAAAGTAGGTGGTTCTAGACGTGACGCCTCAAACCACCTTTCAGCGATAACTGACTGAAGGTTTTCCTATCGACACCGGGATTTGCAGCAGAAGAAGAGTCCATAAATTAGATGGACACAACAGATAAGGATGACTTGTGCTCTAGTATTGGCTTGTCGATTTGTGGAAAATTAACCGTTAGAGAAAATTATCTATTTTTATTTATAAGCCGATTTTTTGAGCAAAATATGCCTAGTAGATGTATTAGAAAAAATTTATTTATTACTATTATTATTATTATTAAATTCGATTAGGGATGAGTCGCAAAGGAGTATGCGACTTATAACAGTTTTGATCGTTTTATGTAAGTTGAACTCTTCACATTTGTTTGAGCATGTCCTATGGAGAGACCCATTGTACCCATTTATACCAACATTACCATTTACTCTTATGAATATTTTACAAAAATTAATTATGTATTTTTACCCTATTGGTATGCTACACAAATTAATATTGACTTGTATTTAATTATAGGCAACTGTAGACTAAAGGGATTAATCGCGGCTCACTCTCTTTAGACATTAGTCAAATGCTTTTTTGCAGGGCACTTGCTTTTATCTTTCACCTCCGAATCCAAAACCATCCCATATTTTCTCCTAAATACCAATCCTCTTTGCCAACCTTCAACGGTTAAAAATCTGGATAAACAATGACCAAACAAATCGGAAATCTCCGTGTAGGTGTAAGGTCTGAGAGGCACTTCCTGCTTTCCATAGCGGTTTGATTAATTATATTTTTGAGAACCCACTTAATGAATGACTACCAATTACTTTCAGTTTTTAATGATTTTTTACAAATAATTAAAAACATAATCAAAAAAAATCATAATTTTTTACGATTATTAAAAAAAAAACTCACATAAAATTTGTTTTAATTACTTTTGCATATTTTTTACTTCTTTAGATTGTTTTTGATTATCTGTGATTAGATTTGATTTTTTTCATTATTGTTGTAAATATTCACAAGAACAATACTGAACACAAATCAAAAATAATCAAACAAAAAATCCAAAAATTGAAATAAATTAAAAACAGAAATCAAGAATAATCAATAGTAATCAAAACAACTTTTTTTCATTACTTTGGATTTTTTATATTTTTTTTTTTGATTTTGAAATAAAATAATTAAAAATAATTATTTCCATTAAAAGAAGCCGTCTAATTAATTGATTACTGATTACTTATCAAATTTAAAAGGTCTGCCTCTGATATATGCAAAGATATCCTGAAATTTTCAGAATGGTGTTTTTTGTATTTGCAAAAATATGAATTTATAAATTTTTTTCCAAAAAATTGTTTTTTTTATTAATTTTTTAATTTTTTTGTCTAGTTCAATTAATTAAAAAAAAGTAGCTGCAAATTCCAAAAGTTGCATTTAAGTAATTTGAGTTAGTAATCGTTTGTCACTTTCAAGTTTTGAAAACTTTAAGGTTAGCTTGCTAGTAACCACGACGTTCCCAACATCGTTAACACTACTTACAAACTGAATGATTTTCAAACTAACCATTAGTGTTAGAAACTACCTTTCAGCGACTGCTAATTTCGCAAATTAAGTTACTTATTCTTCAGTTATCCTCGTCTCCGTTTCTATTACTTTGGTGCTGGTTGGGTACCGTTTAACTTTTGAGCAAACTCAAAATGAAAAAAAAACCAAGAATATAAAAATAAATAAAATATAATCCAATCATATCAACTAATATTTTCTCTCCAAAAATTACTTTATCTCTAAGTAAAATAATCGATTAATGAGTTATCGGCTTTTACAACTCCAGACACATCCCTAGCCAGACCAGAATAGAATAATATTTAAATAAAAGAAAGCACACTTATTTTGTGCATTCCTTTAGTAGTGAGAGTATTTGAATTTCAACTTTTCAACTTTTTGGTCCACCCTAATACATATAATAAATATTAATCTTTCTACTTTTTGCTTGGTTATGAGCATATTTACGCTGGGCAAAAAGTCTAAGGGAAAAAAGGAGGCGTAAATGAATTTCCGAATATCATGTTATCAAGAACGTTAACTATATATCAAACAACAACAAGAACAACACAATCTGTGATGGCAGTATATCTGGAAAATAATAACAACAAGTACATACGAAATATATTTCAATGAGAATAAAACGAAACTTAAGATATCCAAGTACGCAACAAATTTTGCAAGCCACACGAGCATATGAGTGAAGCAAATAATAAATCTGGTTTGATTGTAGTGGACCTTTACATTTGCTAAGCGCCCACTACCCACCACCCACCACCCACCACCACCCCATCGGATGTACTACAACAATAGCGAACCTGCAACGCAAAGCCAGAAAACTTTTTGTCCAACGGCGCACGCATCAAAAAAAAGTTAATCTACTGGGAATAGGAAGGAAGGAAGAGAAGGGCTCTTCCACAGCGTTGGCCAACGAACTGTAGTCGTGGGTTCTAAATTATATAATGACATTAATTGCATTTTATTTTCCAAAATCTTTCAGTCGAATATTTCTGAGAACGAAAGCCTGATCATTTTCAAATGTCAACCATCAGACGATTTTTCACGGAAATTTCTGAATAAATGATTGGTTGCGGCGGCATTCGAACCTCTCTGATATCTCATATAAGATCAAAATTACAACCCTAAGATTTAGCACGAATTTCTCGCATGTGGAGAACCATCTCGTAATATTTCCACAACTTCATCATACCATTCTTGCTGGACCTTAATAGCCGCACTTTAGAGCGTTTGGATGTTCCATATTTTAATTTCAATAAACAAAGTCACTACAGCAACACCAATTGGTAAGGCCCACGGGTGATGGCAAGTGTAGTAACTCGATGTTTGATCTGCCAATGTGACCGGTTTCACCTAATAATCTCTTGCTTTTATAAAAGAAACCGACTACATCTTCGTGCGGCATTGTTTAATAAGGATTTTCCGAACAACCCTGAAGATGGTGATTTCGCTTATTCAGAAGTACGACGTTCAACAGGGATCCAAATTGGTCTGTGGAGCAGGAGGTACACATCGTGCTGTATCCTCAAAATGCGATGTCCCCAATCCAATACCAATCTACAGGGGCAATCTACAGATTAATCTCTTTTAAAGGCAACCTTAGAAAACTGGCAATTTCAATGGGGTTGAGCCAAGGTGAAATTGGTGTCGGAATTTTACGGTTTAGTCTGGATAGCTAAGTGCATAAATTATGAAATTATTAAGACCGAAGTGGGTCTGCAAAACCCACGTTTCTATCGGAAGTTTCCTTATTCTGCAGCGACAAGTCTGTGCGGATCTCGTCGTAATATTTGATGGGATGCCCACTTACGTTCCAGATGTTGTCGGTACTGGGTCATGCGAATACTAATAGAGTTTTTTTATCCGCTAAAGAATATGAGACGTTGATAATTAGAAGCACCATGATGGAAAACCATACCATGATGGAAAAATATACAAAAATAACTTGGTTTTCAATTTACCAAGGGTTCTTAATCTTATAAATTTAATCGAGCTATTCTTGTTCATTTGTTTATCCACACCATCTCGGAAATATCTTAACTGATTCGGATAAAATTAGTATGCAGATAGCAAACAACATCCTAAGAATTTCTGCATAAGTGTTGCCACTCAGAATGCCGATATGGTGTATCCACTTAGTATCAGATTTATTTTGTATTTAAATTGGATTTATCTAAATAGATATCAAACGATGGCTGTGACACATCATAGTTCAACAGAGTAGAGTTGCCACCTAATGCCTTTTTAATTATTTTTTTTAGCATCTGCGCTATTATTTCAAAAACGACCTGACCCGTTTAGCAGAACTTTTAAGCATGAGTAAAATACTATATTTCAAGCTCCGCTACTTATGTGTTGCTACCAGTAGGTTTATGCAGGGTTGCCACCTATTTGAAATATCTTAAAATGAAGTGAGCTGTGGCAATATTGGTATTATGCGAAAGGTATTTTCCGTCGTATTTTCACTGAAATATTTTCAGGTAGGTTATCACTTAAGAAGGGTTACAACTTGGGGTTGCCGACTAATCCGATTATATTTAATTTTTTGCATATCCGCTATTATCTTGAAAACGACTTAACTCGTTTGGAAAGACTTTTGGGCAAAAGTAGGGCTACAACTCACTGTTGCCACCTAATAACATTTTATTTTGTTTTTTGCACATCCGCTATTATCTCGAAAACGTCTTGACACGTATCTATGAAATTTTCTGTATGGGTTATCTGCAGCAATCCAATCCCCCTCACACAAGTATTACCAATAAGAAGATTTTTAAAGAGTGGCCACCTATATTAGTTTAAAAATTTAGTGAGATATGGCAATATTGGTATCAAACGAATGGTATTTTTTTTTTGCTAAATAGGGCTACTGCATAGCGTAATATATGCATATTTATTCTCTCTCTATGGCGCGATATACAACAGGCATATCATCATAAACCTCCTAAGAGATTTTTGCGCCAAGCTTCTCTTCCAATTTGTGGTGTGCCGATTTGAATTTTCCCTACAAATTGGTGGGACCTACAGCTTTTTGCCGACTCCGAACGGCATCTACAAAGGAGACGAATTCTTGCTGAGAAGCCTGTCATGGCAGAAATACACTCGGAGAGTTTGCCAAACCACTGCCGAGGGGCGACCCCGTTTTGAAAAACTTTTTTCAAATCACTTTTGATGTTACCTGTACCAGGGCTCGAACCACGGACCTTCGGTGTGGTAGGCCGGCAACACTCCAAGGCCTTCTTATTTGGTTGTGTAATCAAATGGCGCCCCAGTGCTAGGTAGAATCGTTAGAGACGGGCCCAAAAAACCAAAGTCGCTCAAAGGCTTTTGAATAAGACTTATACTCAACTCAGTAATTTTCAGATTTTAGCTTTTTAGGAACTAAAACCAATTTGCCAGACAGCCCTCTCTTTTGGGAACTATAAAGTATAGCGAGCTTGTCACTTCGGCTGTATCTATGATTGTCTGATTGCAGCGCACAATAAAACTTCACCACCTTGCCACCGAAACTTGGAATCGTTTATGTGCGTCATTGCCTTGCCTTTTGTCTCCTCCATATAATTGCAGGCCTATGCATTTTTATAATATTCCATGTTATATACTCATTCCGTTTCTTTGTTTCTACTTTTTTTCAATTCATTGCTTTGTTTCTTCGTTTTTTATTTCAATTTATTTAATTTTTGTATATAAATATATATAAATAGAAGCATGTATGTTCACTGTTGTAGTTTTTTATGAGCGCTTTTATTGACTTAAAAAAGTGTTATTAAAATATAATATAATATGTGTTTTTATCAAATGCTTGTTGTTGCTGGTTTTGTTACATTTATGTTATAACTGGTTGCGTGCGTGTTTGTGTTTGTTTGTTTATTTGGCAATGAAGCGTTTAATGTTGTTCTGCGTCATGGACACAGTAACGCCCACAACCTACGGTTCCCGCCTAGTCCTTTTGTTTTTAAAATAAAAACCAAATTCTACACTTAGTAATGCATATTTTTTTTCTCTTTATTTTATGGATTTGTGGCTTTGTTCGGAATAAAAGTAGGATTAAATTGGAATACTTGAAGAGTCTCGAAATTAAATTAATGATATGGATTTTTTGCTAATTACCTGTAAGCGAACGCAGTTATACATACAAATACAAATACATACCCACCACAAAGAGGGCCCCTTACATAATCCCTTGCCACTTGAAAAGGCTTCCATTATGAAGCCTGCAGTTTGAGGAGAGTAGAATTGTGTTCTAGATTCATTCCAGTTTATCTAGTTTTGCAATGATATTAACAATCATAAACTCTGTTTTGAGAGACCAACCTATTTACAAAGCCTCATAGGCCCTATATAATGTGCAGTTGTGTTTAATATAATAGTAGTGGAATAAAATTCGATATCGTCCGGAGAAATAAAAATAAGCTCTGGTTTTATTATTTTCATTTAAAATAAAGCGAATTCTATAATAGAAACCACATTTAAAGAAATTTCAAAGTTTACACAAAGTGCAGAAAAGAAATTTAAGCTTTTAAAAATTTACTGCAAAATTTCAATATTTTTTTAAGAAGAATTTTTGAAAATCTCCGAGTACGCAGTTTTATAGCTCATTCAATTTAGCGCAATAATATGCATGTTAGAAGTACCTTAAAATTTATTCCTGAGGTTTTAGGACTTTTTTTCTCAACAATGTTGGGTATTTTTTTCCATACAAAATTGTTTTCTCTTTATGCGTTGTACTAAAGATCACGCATTCCGGCAACCGTGTATTTGTTTTTTATTTAGGAAAAAAGTTGTTGAGAAATGACGTCACGATTTTGAAGTTTTCAGTTAGTTTAACCGACTTTTCTCTTCACACTTTCATAGACGTTTTTTTGAGATTTGAATTAAAATTTCGTAAACATTAATTCGTTTCGTGGCGATTTTCAAGTTTTATTTGAAAAAACTTAAGTGCTTTGTGAGTGGCTATAAAAATAGTTACGAAAAGGACAAATTCGTCCATTTGGTTGGTCTGCCGAAAGATGCGAACATTTTGTTTTCCTTTTTATTTCCTCACCTGTTTTCAAAAGCGTAACGTAACAGCCAGATATTTACATTTTTAATGCGAGATCTTGTTGTTCGGATCGTGGAAGAAACCACTCAACACCCTTGACGAAAAAAATTCTTAAAACTCAGGATAATTTCTGAGCGAGTTCTAACTTACACAACGTTGTACTAAAATTAATTGGACCACAAAACTGCGTACTTCAAAATTTTCTTGAAATTCTGCCAAACAATTTAAAGATTTTTATTGCCATTTTTTTAAGTTTAATTAACTTTCCTTAACTTTGTGTAAACTTTGAAATTTCTTTTTATGTGATTTTTGTTAGGGAATTCGTCATATTTGAAATGAAAATAATGAAATCAGAGCTTCTTCTTATTTCGTCAAACGATATTCATTTCAATTTCACTACTTTTATATTGAACACAGCTGTACTTTATCCTGGCTTTGCTAGCCAATTTTCGAGGTTGCTATATAATTTAACTTGTTGTAGATACTCATTGATTTTTTTTTTTTTTGAAATTTTCTTGATTTTTCTTATCTTAATCAATTGAATTTTATTGTAAAATAATTAAAATAATCATTACCAACTAAAAAAGCCGGCTAGTTAATTGATTACTAATTTCTAATAAAATTTAACATGTCTGGCTAAAACCTTCTAAGTAGGAAAAGCTATATAAGAGAGTATCTTACAAATGTCATACAAATGTTCAAGGCGATTTCCAGATAATAACTAACATCCAAAAAATAGCTGGAATGAGGTAGAAATCCTAGGTGGTAATGCTAAATGGAAATATTTTTGTTAAAATATTACGTATAATACCTTTCGTAGCCTTATTAGCATCCTCATTTTATAGGTGGCAATCCCATAAAAGCACCCTGAGCGGTTTTTCTAAATTGAAGAGCTATGGATAGTAAAATCGGTAAAATATATGCGACTTTTGGATTAGGAATATCTAAAGAAGTCGATGCAACAAACTTATTTATTAGGGATGTTATAAAAGTAATGCCTTAAATCTTTTTTGAATATTAACCATACTGATATTTTCGGGATCCGAAGACTCGGGTATGCGCCATTCTTCAACATTATAGACTAAAAAACTGAAGAAATCTTTCGCGAAAGCATGTGATCTTGAATTTCATAGAAAATATTTGGATTTTTTTTTAACCGAAATTTATTCGGTTACTAACAAATAAAAATCATAAAAACCAAAATTTTTTTTTCAATAGTTTTGATTTAAAGAACTATTCTTTCGAATTGTTAAGTGATATTTATTGTGAAATTTGAAAACCGAAATTTGTTTCTTTAATAACAAATAAAAATCAAAAAGATACTCTATTTGTTTTCAATAGTTTGATTTTCAGAAAAATTTTTTCAACCTGGGAAGTGACGTTTACTGTGTAATTTGAAAACCGAAGTTTATTTCTTTAATACAAAAGAATCAAAAATATACTACCCAATAAACAATGAAGTATGCTAGTTTATTAAACAATACTTTCCAAACGTTGAAATCAATGTTTTTTAAAAACGAGTTTGCAACTAAAAAAATTTCACAAACATTTAAATATGTTTTCACAATTGTATGGTAGCTTTGGGGAATTAACTTGAGGTGAACTTTCTGCGAGGTGAACAGTTTGGCAGTTTTCAAAAATAATGCTAAATAATTTACCTACTTGATTTATATGAATTTTATTAAATGGCCGACGTGGTTTAGCGATAGTGTTGCCGGCTTACCACACCAAAAGGCCCAAGGCTCGAATCCTGGGACAGGTAACAACAAAAGTGGTAAGAATTGGTAAAAAAGCTTATACTTAAATTGTAAAACAAGTCATAAATGGAACTGAAATAACTATAAAACATATTTTAAAATAATTATAATAACTTATTTAATAAAACAAGTTGAGAAAATTGTCGGGATTCGAACTAGCAACCTTCGGAGCAAAGCTCTAGTACATATTTATTAGGCTACTTGCCCTTTTTCACTATCGATGTCTAAATTGGAGTTTTATCAATCAGTTTTCAACAAACCCTTACTGTGCGTTGAATAAAACGTTAATCAAAAATTGTTTTCCAAAGCTCATTGTAATTGTTTAAAAAGCGATCGCTTTCGACAATTTTTTCCAAACGTTTAATAATGATTATATCAAACGTTTTCAAAAAGCTTGCTAAAGTAAGTTTATCGAAAGCTTATAGCAAACGTATTTTGCTTTTTGGTTATATCTTTTTTCAATAGTTTTGGTTTTTAGTGACCTCTACTGTGCAATTTGAAAAATTACTCATCTTGATTAAACAAATTTTTGTGAAAATAAATTGTGTTGTTGTTTTAAAAAACAAAGTGTATTTATCGGGCTTGAAATCCGTTTAAATACAGTTTTTGTTATTGAAATGTTCAACATTGTAGAATTTAATTTAGGAATTTAATATTAAAGAAATAAATAACTAAAACATGATCGCGAGATTTCCAATCGCAAATGAATTTTCTAAATAAGTCCATTCTTGCGCCACCTAAAGGAATGCTTTCGAAATATGACTAAAGTTTGATGTCGCTCACAGCAAAGTTACTCTAAAATTCATCGCAATATTCAACCCGTTTTTCAAGAATTTTCTGGGCTCTCAATCAGGTAGAAATTAAAATGAAGATGAGTTTCAAAAACACATCACAAATATCTTGGTTGTATTAACAGTTTTCCAATCCCGATTCTTGGGAAAAAATCCCGAAATTTTCAAGTGACAGCGAGTTTGCCTTCAACGGATTCGGAACCGAAATCGCAACTTGAATCTTTGTGCCACAGACACATATCAATGTAAAGGTCATTGCTTTTTTTTTTTCTTTTGTAAAAACAATTTCTTTTGTGAAAACGGAATGCAATTTTAATTCGAGAGTGCGTGGAATTATATTCAACTCATTATGGTCAATATTTTCCAATAAAGGGTAGTTTGCCACACCTTTCTACGGTACTATTTCAGTTCCAAACAGTCAGAATATACACTAACACTTTTCATATACACTGACTTACAAATTATTCGAGAAAATCGGTATTAAAAATTTGATATTTTTTTCCAAAAATTTTCTATGGAGGTCATCCAGAGCCCAACTGTGGTTACGCCAATCAAACGGCTAAGTAATATGATGCCGGATGTCATCATAATGCTTACGGGGATACTTCCTTATCTCTTTGAGTGACAGATCTTCATCAAGTGGATGTCGGCTTGCGTGACTAGGGTTATGGCAGCTGAGTAGAAACTGTCTTTTCAACAGTTTCGCGTACTCTCTACCATTGATCATTTTACTCTCTTACAGGCGGTGAGACCCTGATGACATTATGAGACATCCCGTAGCAGTTCTGAAAGAAGTATTTTTCCAAACTTGCAACTAACTCCAATTGGTGTCAGCAGGATTGGGCTATCATATCGGCTCAGCGTAATCAATACCCAGTCGGCCGATAGCCTTATGTGTTTCTTTATTTTTTCCTCACTTTAGGATCTTCTTGCGGCTCTGTACCGTTGAGGCTATTGCGGTGGCATGACTAGCGAAGGTGAGGCCGTTATCAAACGTGACACCCGAGACTTAAGAGTGGTTGACAGTAGGTAGAGTTTCTCCATCTACTTGGAAGTTTAACTTTTGCTTCGTCTACGCATTCCACGTCGTAAAAAAAGTCTCCGTCAATTTGGTTCGAGATATGATATATTTCCTCCAACTCTTTTTTTTCCTTCTCAGTGCAGTCTGCTTTACTAATTAATAAATGGTATGATCTGAAGTACATACCTATCTATCGAATCTACCGTCATTTAATGCTCTTCACTCTACTCATATCTGCGAAAAGCTCATTCAGCACATCATTAAATTTGGTTCGTTACTCCACGTTGGCATCGTAGTACAGACCATTCCGGAGAATTATTCTCTCACTCCAAAGCCTCGGCCGTGCATGTTTGTAGATGCTGTGGATGATTGTGTTCTGACATACTTTTGCTGGTCTTAGATTGAAATAAGTTTGCTAAAATTTTATTTTTCTTTTTTTCCAAATTAAATTTTTTTTAACTCTCTCTCTCTCTCTATGGCGCGATATACAACAGGCATATCATCATAAACCTCCTAAGAGATTTTTGCGCCAAGCTTCTCTTCCAATTTGTGGTGTGCCGATTTGAATTTTCCCTACAAATTGGTGGGACCTACAGTTTTTTGCCGACTCCGAACGGCATCTACAAAGGAGACGAATTTTTGCTGAGAAGCCTGTCATGGCAGAAATACACTCGGAGAGTTTGCCAAACCACTGCCGAGGGGCGACCCCGTTTTGAAAAACTTTTTTCAAATCACTTTTGATGTTACCTGTACCAGGGCTCGAACCATGGACCTTCGGTGTGGTAGGCCGGCAACACTACCTTCACACCACGGCGGCCGCCAAAATAATACAATAAAAAAAGACTTCGAAATTTTCTTATACAGAAATTACATCAACAATTCTTAAAATCCAAAAATGATTTCAATTAATCACCTTTTAAGATCGGAAAACGCTTGATATGAGTGCTTGGCAACCACATCTTTCTCCACAAATCGAATCAAATATTTGTGCTGCTGTTTCTGTATGAGCAGGGCAGTTGTTGCTTTGGGTACTGGAACAGGCAGCAGCAGCAATTACAAAGTTTTGCGTTGCATTTGGTTAGGCTCGATGTAGCTTGTTAACTGACAATGCATGTAATAACAACAAATACATAAACTACATAGACACATATCTACATACACATATATGTGTATGAGTTTCTTGCATAACGGACGTTTCGTTAGTTTTATTTTAAGTTTGGTTTATTTTTATTTTTTATTTATCTTTTTTTGTGCAAAATAATATTGCATATGTGGTAGTAGGGATTACCACCCATCAAGCCTAAATATTCAAGGTAGCCTTTGAACGGCCAACCGGCTATATCTAAGTTTGCACATATGTGTAGTACATAGGATCCACTAGCGCTGCCTCCAACTGTGCTTGGGTGTTGGCAAACGCGAATCATATTTTTGCTTGCCATTCCTTTTGTCGATAATTTGCGTTCTCATTCTAGCGTATGAGAGAATCTTTTATTTTCGGCCAACAGATTCGGCAACTCATTTCAATGGTTGTTGCAAATACGCGCACGCACACTAATGCAAGCGCGAGCTCGTTTGACAAATACCAGCTAGGCCTATGTGTTATCCAGTAGTTGTTGGTTTTGTTAAACGTAGCTATGAAAAGTTTTTACCTGATTTTTAATAATTTTTTTTTTTTTTGGTTATGTCAAGCTGAGGTTTGGTAGTTGCTTATTATTTATAAAAATTTGCAGTGAATGTTTTTTTTTTTTAATTTTTTTTTGTGAACTAGCGCATTAACCATGCTACACACCTGCATTACCACCATTAACACCCTACGCCCTTGCGTTATTCTGTTTTTAATCATTACGCCTATTAACCAAAAGCTTCCCAAACACACGCACTCCCAATATATGCACCCAGGGCCGTATTTAGGTGAATGCTTACTAGGGCAATTTGAAAAAAAAAAAACTCACTGAATGCGCCAGAATACTAAGTAAGCGGCTTCACAAGAAGTCACAAGAAGACTATTATGTGGGTGATCAGACGATAAATTAAGCATAAGCCGCTAGTCAGCGCGATGTCGTGTCAAGCGAGCTAGGACAGTTTTATATCGCTCCTATGAGGGAGTCTACATTCATTGCATTGAATATCGTATCATCCATTTTCGCTGCCAACGTTTCTCACTCCTAAGTAATATGGACGTTATTGTCTTTCGGACAGCAGGTGTCAGGGGCAGACAACAGCTTCTTGGTGTTGTGCCAATGGCCAACGTCGGCGTGAAATAAATTATGCTGCACAGGGTGATGTATGATAATGTAGCTTTCACAGCCACAAAATCGAAAGCAAGAAGGCTTAGACAGGGAGAGCCACATGGTGGTGTCCGATTTTAAATTTTTTTAAATTACTATATATCGAGGCTTTCCTACAACCTCTCACGGAGAGAGACTCTAAAGACTTCTACGCTGACTACTTTACTATTATGGCATAGAGCAAGGGCCCCTCCATTGCCGAACTCTGTACAAGGATAAGTAGTTATATCAACAAACAGGTTCTTCAAAGTTCGAAATGTGACCCTATCTTCGACTATATCTACGGCGACTCCCTTTACGACGGGAATGCGCATATGGGGCAAGAGTTCATCCTTCACGTAGCTGGATTAACTCTACCTACTGTCAACCGAAAATCTTGGGTACAGAGGCGTACCAAGATTCTCAAGTCACTTGCCAGCTGGAGTAAAGATAAAGAAACATAGCTTGCTACATATAATGCTATCACCAAACCGATTATTAATTACGGTGAGCCGATATGATAGCCCACTCTTTCTGATACGAATTGAAGGAATTTGTTGAGCACACAGTTTCTACTGATCTGCCACAAACCTAGTCAACCAAACCGACATCTATTGGATGAAAACGCTCCTCCACTTTTTTTAATTTTTTCGCTTAGCTTGTTCTCCAGAATGGACGCAATGCGGATCTTATGCATATACAGTATATCAGCAATCTTATCGGCAAAGTGGAAGCCTAAATTATAGCGTTATGGACTTGTTGACGTGAGGCAATGTAATTATCGGTCTAAAAGTTTCTGTTGGAAAGCTCAGAGCATATCCAAAAGTGGCCTAGGGGGCCGTATATAGTCCTAGCCGTCAAGCTGTGCAAGTATTAAAAGTGGTAGGAGAGGTGTGTAAATTCTCTTTGAAATAATTTGGTGATATTATAAGTAATTGCCTTCCAAAGATCAGATAAACCTGCACAATTTCAGAATATCGCTTTCTAATTTTACAAATCCATTTTTTATAAATACAATGAAAAGTGGCCGTCGCCCTACATTATGAGTTATACAACAGTTTCACTTAATTTCATTACGACAAACCAATTTTTGTTCGAGTTATGGCATTAAAAGTTTTGTGAAAAAATCCACTATAAAAGGGGCTGAGCCACGCCTATTCCCGAAAATTTTTAATTTTCGAACATGGATCCACCAAATTTAGTCCTGCCGGTGCGGACTGAATAAGCACGTTTTTGTATTTCTCTTCAAAATATTTGATATATTAAAAGTGAGCGCGGTCATTATCCGATTTCATCCATTTCAAATAGCATTGTGAGATGTTCGAAAAGAGCGCAAAAAAAAATTTCAATAAAATATCTCAAAATTTTACTCCAGTTATCATGTTCACAGACGGATGGACATGGCTAATTAATTTTTCATTTCGTCCTGAACATTTTGATATGCATAAGTGAATATCTAACTCGATTCATTTATACCGTTGCGTACTACCGTTCATTCGTCCATCTGAACTGGACTATTACGGCCCTGAATGAATGTACTTACCTAACACTCACGCACACTAACACATTGTACTTACGGGAGTGTGTGTGTGTATTTGGGCTCAAAATATCCTATGTCCTGTCTCCGCTACAAAATATGTACTTGATGTATACATAAATACATTTCCACGTTTATATATACATACATCCGCCTACCAACACATTCAGCCGTCTGCGCCCCAACGCCACCCAACTGCAATTCAATGCGCAGCTTTACTAGTTCATAGGCCGTTGTCGCCTAACAACAATGCCTTATGCGTGAGTGCACATATTCATTCACTCATCTATACATATACATATGTAAGTATGTATATGTGAGCACGCATATGTATGCGTAAGTTTAGCGCAATTTGTGTATAATTTCCACGTGCTACTTTTATTTTTATTTTAATAAAATTTTCGTTGTTTTGCCCTTATTTCGCGTGACCTTTTTATTCTATTTTTACGCGCACAAATCCGCGCGCCCGCGTAAATCCACTGTCCACAACAGCAGCAGCATTAACTGCACATAAGCATTGTTGTTGCTTTTGCATCCTGTTGCAACATCGGATGGCTCAATGGCTAGTTGCATGGTTGCATTTTTGAATTGCATCGTTGGGGTTGTTCGACTGCAATGTGGCCGCTTTTGGGGGTTGGATGCATATTTTCTATTTGTGTGCGTATGGCATAAAACGCATTGATAGTCTTTCATTGTGTGCGTGACACATATAACAAATAAAAGAAAAAGCATGCAAAAATAGGAGAACTTTTTCGATTCTTACACCTTTTTTCTATTTTTCACACACACATACGCACAGCTGCGTATTTGCATTAATCGCCGACAACTGCCGATGTCAAACTCTGCATATCGAACGTGCGAGTGTGCTGCCGGCCGCCACCCCGCATAACGTCGCATTCAATGTCATCAGGCAATATGGCACAAAAAAGCAAAAACATAAAAGGCAACAAGTTTGTGGCAAATGCGTCAACAGCATTAACAGCAACAACAACTACGAAAACAACAATCAAAGCAAAACAAAAAGGAAATAGAATTGAAAACAAAAAACAAAAAAACCACGTGGACAGCCATGCAGCCGCAGCAGCAGCAGCAGCAGGTCGACGGCAGTGACATAGGTTGACTATGCATTAAAATTGCATTTGTTCGGGCAACATCAATGGCTTCGGCAAATTCGACGTCCAGCAAAGTTGGCCATTTGTAGTGTAAGCCAAGTCTATCTATGTTTTGCATGTGTGTGTGTGTAATTGCTGTCGTAGTGCTTTGCAGTGCGTAGATGAGTAGGCAAGCATATTAATTAGAGCGAGTGAGCACGATTGCAATTTCTTCGATTTTTATTTTGTTTTGATTTGTTTTATGTATATATTTTATTTTTTTGAGGGTAAAATTTTATTTGATGCTGTTTTGTTTTGATGCATTTATTGCTGTTGTTGTAAATAGTAGTGTTGTTAGTGTTGTTGCAATTTTACATGACTGAATTGGCAAATAAATCGCATTATGCATGCATGTAGTTGTTGTTGTATTGAAGGTGGATTTGAAATATGTGTTTTATTATTGGAATTTGCGAACCTTTGCAAAAATATTTAACTAGATATAATGAGTTGGATACAGTGGGACCAGTACGCTGAACATGCAGAACTAATATTAAAACCAGCTATGTGATAAGCAGCAGCGGAAGCAAGCCATGTTTATGGAGGCAAAGAAGGGTTAAGCCATAACACACTGCGGCCGGAAAAACGTGTTTTTTTTGTCAGTGATTATTTAAAATTTTAAAATTTTATGAAAAATATAAAGTTATTATTGTTGTTGTTTTAGCGACAAAATACTCGCTGAAGTGGCAGTCCTTTGCCTGATATGAACCCGATCCCTTGCGGCACATGCCCGACTTTCGCGGAACTTGGTAGGACCAGTGACACCTTATAAGTCATCTCACCCCCTCCTTCCGTAGGGAAGAAGAAGGTTGGTAGTAAGAGGTGAGAGCATATCTTATCCGTAGATCAACCATCAATTTGCACGTCGTTAACTTTGTTCATTTTAGTCACCTTTTACGCCAGACATGCCTACCTCAGGCATATTCTAACCTGTTGAGCCGCAGGGGTGAGAATACAAACAAAAAAATATTATTCTTGGCCTAGAGCTTATTTACAGTAATGAATACATTAGAAATATACAGTCTCTAAAAGCCACAATTCAATTGAGTTATTGTTGTATAAAATAAAAAAACCGATGGGCACAGTCGGAGTGTCAAAAATGGCCTAGTAAAAACTTATAATTATAATAATAATAAATTATTAACCTAATAATCATTAAAAGTGTCCAATATTTTTATAAGGTTGGTTGTTTACTTTTTTTTCATTTTTTTCACAAAAAGTTTTATGAAAACTCGATAAAAATTATGTTTCGAAGAAACCGATAAATATTAAAAACAAAATCACAAATATTGATAAAGTTCGATAGAAGCCAATATATAATGACTAATAAAAATAATCTATGTAGGTTCATAAAAATCGATAACACTAAAACAACCGGTAAGGCTAAAAGTAGCAGCAAATTTATTTATTTATTTTTGTTTATATAAGCTTTGAAAAGCCTATAACGGAAACTACCATGCATAAATTGATAAAATTAAACGGAAGAGAAATAATTAATTTTCGATAAAATAAAAAAGTACCGATGCAAAAAAAAAAAACTAGATACACAGAAATACAAATTTAGACAATAAGCGATATTAATCCATAAGAATCTTTACTAATCAATTGAAATCAAACTTTACTGCCCTAAGATTTTACTATACTAACTAATCCGGCAAATAAATATCTCTGTTCTTATATCTCGACCATCTTCATGATTTTCCACCTCGCTTTTTTCCCCACATAACATTTATCTTGTTCTTTATCTTCCTACTATGCGTAGTCTGTCCTTTCAATGCGCTTGTGGGATGTTTTTTAAATCCTCAGGGATAGCGGGTTCGTAAAAAGTATTCCATCCATAACATAAAATAGTATGCAAGTCGGTTACCAGACAGGCAATTGCAGGGGTCTTGGAACCTTCCGTCATCCACCGGATCTTTTGGTAGAATCTTTGGCCATTATTTCTGTCAGCCAGCATCTCAAGCTTCTCACACTCACCCTTTACGGCAACATATTTTTTTCTAACGAAGCGTCTCTTTTCCTTCTTTAACTCACACAAACCTCACAATACCTCTCTCTTGCACAGCGGGTTCCGCTCAATGGCAAAGTGCCCCTGTGTAGGCATCATCCTTCTTGTTCGAGGCAGAGCGACATCCGGCATCGTAATTATTGCGCGCATTTTCTTCTCTGTAAAGAGGCCGGCGCGTATCTTGCCTGCCACAAGATGATAGTCTGGGTCGATATTGGGTCTACGTAGTATGAGCACGTCTATCTAGAGTGATGCAGCTTTGTCTGCCAACGATAACGACATGTTTAATTTGGTTTCTTGTTCTTTGAACAGCAGACAGCCGATCGGCCTGGTGTATTTGTTTATGCTGGAACCTGGTACCATTGATACACATATTGCTAGCAGCACCGAAGTCAATCAACATAGTCCCGTTGGAAGAGATTACATATTGGGGACTAAATTTTCGGACTGTATCATCAAAAACTTCTTACTTAAACACTCTGGCATTAAAGTCTCCAAGCACGATTTTGATATCATACTGGGGGCAACGATCATATTTCTGTTCTAGTTTATCATAGAAGGAGTCATTTTCTGCGTCGTGCATCTTCTCAGTCAGCGCGTAGACGTGATAAATGTTATGTTGAAGAAACTTACTTTGATGCGGATCGCCACGACATGCTGGTCCACTGGAGTGGACCCTATTACCAGGCGGGACAGCCTCTTTTCTACCACAAATCCAACACGACGATCTCGCTTGTCTTTCATCCTTGTTTGGTCACTGTAGTGCGGTGATGTCAGAATTCGCATTAATGAGGGCGTCAACCAGCCGCGCAGCGGTACCCTTTCTTAAAAGGGTCCGAAAATTCCAGGTACATGCCTTATATCTTTGTTATTAATTCATTTCGCCTGGTCGTCAACTGTAAGGAGAGTTCTTATCCTAAGCTGTGTTACCTTCTCTTTCAGTTGAATAGTTTTAGTTAGAGAAATATGGGATTGAACCTAAAATCGGTTACTATTTCGAAACAATAAAGAAGTATCGACAATTTGAGAGACATTTGATTTAGCTTACTGAAGTCGCTAGTGAACGAAGAAGCTTACTAACCATTTTTAAATTTATTCGAAAGAAATTTTGAATGAGAAAGCCAATATGCATAAATCGCCACGACACTCCAGCTGCCTCACTTAATGTGCTACATTTGTAGTCATCGGTAAAATGTGAGAAGAAGGTGAACCCAAAAATTGAGCTTTTAAGAAATTGTCAGAAGAGTCTAAAATGAGAAGTTGCTGAAATGCATTTTGTGATTTTAGTCGATCGAGCTTCAGCTTTACCGACTTCCAGTATTCCGCTGTGGATCTAGGAACTGTGTGCGCCTTCTTTACTAACGGATTTCCTACGCCATTTTGTATTTTGTGACACTGCACTTACACCGTCAAGCAAAAACAAATCCACAGCAAACAAACAGTGAGTCAATTGCTTTGAACAATGTTTGTTTGCAACAAAACGTTGCAAATAGAAACACAGCTGTCACATTTAAAATACCAGCAAATTTAACTCTTTGTTCACGATTTGCAAATTCAAATTCAAATTCAATTAGCTGCAACTATTTGCTTTTTGTTTGATTTTCACCACTGTGAAGCAACGCGCCTGCAGCAAGCAATAAAACCAGAGCTGAGCAGAGCAGCGCAACTTTACACATGGGGGGCGTGGGGTTGACAAAGGTACAATTGCGCCGGAGATAGGGGCTGCTTCCACCTAAATACAAGCACACTCACAAACATTTCACCATTTATCTGACATTGCAGTGTACTTTTTTGTGGTTGCGTTGAGTGCGCGCTACGCTCGAAAAACGAAAAAAAAATCCAAATCAAAAATATACGAATTAGTGCATTCTGCGTAGATGTGTGTGTGTTGTTGTTAGGTTGCCGAAAAAGTGAAAGACAGCAACAACGGTGTTGACTACGCCGACAAGCGCAGCGAAAACGACCAATGCAATGCAACGCAAAGCGCGCTCACACATGCCCTATCGGTGAATAGACAACGCCAACAACAATGTGGACGATGCGCCGCACGCACACCAATGCTCAATAGCATCTACCGCCGTCACCCCTTTGCAACGCTCCAATTGCCTTTTTTGGTTGCTTTTTATCATTTTTTAAAACTCCCATTTCGTTTCTGATTTTTTGAGTGTTTTTCGGCGCAGTTTGGCATATTCCCCCTTCCTGTTACTCAGCTGCTTCTTCTAAATTTTTTTTTTTTTTTATTGCACTAAACAGACAGTGACGCAGCAAGTGGTAATGGGCAGCAGCATGCGGCAAAGGGCAGTGTCAAAAAGCGGCAGCACAGTTGGCTTTGCAGCATAACTTCTGCAGCGCCGAGTACACAACTAACCTGCAGCGCATATGCATTTGACGATCACAGCCGTGCTCAAATCCAAAGAGTGACGGGGCATGCACAATTTTTGTATGGCTTCATATAAATTTTTCAATATTTTTTTTTCCTTTGGTGTTTGTATGCGTTTGGTCAGCTTTTATTTTATTATTTTTATTCCTTTTTCTTGTTTTTCGGTATTCGCCGTTTGCACTCGATAGAGGAGCGAGGATAATGCAAAGCTCAAGTATGTTTGTAAGCAATAATGGATGTGTGCGTGTGTGTTGCCGTGCTTATGAAGGGTAACTGGCATGCAGTATGGACATTTGCCACACATGCTCAGCAAATATTGAGTTTGAGTGGAAGTTTGGTTAGTATACTGCATACAAACATATTTAGCTGTGCCGCACTGACTGAGCCTATTGATTGATTTTTATTTGTCTGCTTCACTGGCGCACACAAAAAAAGGTGGTAGGAGAATTCCCGAAAAATAAAAGAACAACAAAGATGTACAAAATCAAAAAAAAAAATTAAAAAAAACACGAAAAAGGGAAGCATGCAACGTCAACAACATCAAAACGACGACAACACAACCACAAAGTCCACACATACGCATTATATATATGTATCTATAAGTGTATGTATTGACTCGCTATATAGTACATATGTATGCACGGGTGAGGGGAGTGTGTGCAATGGACGGTGCTGGGCTTGTGCAATGAACGTTGCAGGCACCTTGCTCGGACCCTTGCACGGCCTACGCATGGCGATCCCCGCAAAATAAAGCAATTCGGCTCTTATCGGTTCGCAAGTCGGCGCTGCGCTCAACTAAAGGCAAAACGGCAACTAAGCGCACGGAAGCGGCGATGTCAACATAACACATAACCTAGCTTAGCGCACAGCTTAACTTTGTACAAACGTCTGCAAACGGCAATGGTGGTGATGCGACGCAGCGGCGTAAATTATTGCAATCAGGCGACAACAATCGATTCGGTTTGCCTCGAAACAGCGATCCAAAATTTTTGACCAAAACAATTTTGGAATAGTTCAGAATGGTTTAGATGAACATCAGTGAGCTTTCGAATTGGTCATGTTTTTTGGCGCATTCCGCAATAACGAATGCACCCAGTAAAATCAGAAGTCAAACAATTGCATATGAGCAAGTGTTGAAAAATTAATATTTTTCAAATTTTTAGTAAAAATTTTAAAAATAAACAAAATTTATAATGTTAAAATTAGAGTTTTGAGAAAAAAAAAATAGCAAGTTAAAGCACATTGTGCGCAAGTTCGAACATGTGAAAAATTGTGTTTTTAAGCTGTTTTTGAAAAAAGAGCAAGACAGCACTAAACACGCAGTTTAAAACAATTTTGAAAGAATGTGTATTTTGAAAACCAAAGGAAACGTTAAACCAAATGCGCTAAGAAAGCAGAGAAACGTAAACTTGTAATAGTGTGCGAGCGCGTGTGCAAAGTGAAAGTTGCAAAACTCAAGATTTGTGAAAGTTAGTGTTGCCAGAAAAAAAAAAACCCACAACATTGCCGTGCACTTGAGAGCAATAAAAAAACTCTGTGAATACAGTCAGAAAAAGCAAATCGAAAATTGTTGGATTATAAAAATTGGCGTTTGAGTGTTTCTCTTCACATATTAACAGGTGAGTTATAAAAAACTAGCACATAATTTTCACAAAAATAGCTGCCATGAAAGCCACTGAAGTGCGTGTAAATCATTTTCGCTTTTCCTTTAGGCGTAGGCAACTAAAAAAAAGAAGATTAATCATTAGAACCTGACAATATGTGAACAGGAAAATTTATTAGTATCTGTAGTAGTTATGCAAATTATTTTGTGAATAATAGTTGGCTGTAAATTAGTGTATTAAATTTGGAATGGCAACTTTTTCGACTTATTCGTTGCGTAGATTTTCGGGATCGCATATGACAATTACAAAGTTAATTGCGTGGCTTACACATGCTTTATTTGCCAACAACTTAACAGGAAAAAGTTTGAAAACACATTTTTTTTGGCAGCTTTTCCAACCCAGCTAAACTTTTGGAGTCATAAATGAGTCAGTAATGAGTCCTAAATAGGCATTTATTTATGTGCTTGAAATAAGGATTTTTCCCTTTTTACAATGGTCGTCCCATATGAGCCGAATTTCATATATCATATACACTTGAATAAGAGTCATATATGACACCTTTTCGAATTTAAAGCCGGCAGATGTTCTATTACATCTTAAGACCTTAAAGGAGTCATTCAAATACGGACCTGATTTAATACCGACATGCTTTCTTAAAAAGTGTGCTGAACACATATTCCAACCTCTGACCGATTTGTTTAATTATTCTTTACAGTGTGGCGTTTTCCCGACTCCATGGAAAGAGTCTTTTCTGATACCTCTGTATAAAAGCTGGAGTAAGTCGTCTATAGAAAACTGCCGTGGAATAGCAAAGCTCTCCGCTGTTCCAAAATTATTTGAAGCTATCGGTACTAATCTCTGGTAGAACGAAAAATGACTCTTTTTAAAAAATCCGTTTCTAACACCGTTGATGTATCCTCTGGTGTTCCGCAAGGCAGTCATTTGGGGCCGGTTCTGCCTTTGCGCTCTTTATAATCTCATTTTTGAGTCTAAAATGAATATAAAGGGTGTTTTTTTTAGGGGTATAGAACTTTGAATTGAAATAAAATACAAGAAAATCGTTTTAAGGTCCATCAATTTGGCTTAATTGGAAGGATAATTTTATGCCATTAATGTTTAAATATGATTTCGGGCATGTGGCCGCCGCGGCTGGCTCGAATAAAGCCAATTCTACAGGTCCAATTTTCAACCACTTTTTCGAGCATATGGGGCCGTATGTCGGCAATAACGCCACGAATGTTGGCTTCCAATTCCCCTAGCGTTTCTGGTTTGTTGGTGTAGACGAGCGACTTCACATATCCCCAAAGAAAATAATCCAATGGTGTCAAATCACACGACCTTGGTGGCCAATTGACAGGTCCATTCCGCGAAATTATGCGCTCATCGAATGTTTCCTTCAATAAATCGATTGTGACGTGCGCTGTGTGGCATGTAGCGCCGTCTTGTTGGAACCACAACTCATCCACATTCATGCCATCCAATTCGGGAACAAAATAGTCGGTTATCATGGCTCTATACCGGTCTCCATTAACGGTAGCTGCCTCTCCAGCATTATTGCGGAAGAAGTATGGCCCAATGACTCCACCAGCCCATAGAGCACACCAAACAGTCAGTTTTTGTGGATGTAATGGCGTTTCAAGGGTCTCATGTGGATTCTCTTCACTCCAAATGCGGCAATTTTGCTTGTTGACGTAGCCATTCAACCAAAAATGAGCCTCATCACTGAACAAAATTTTGCGATGAAAATCAGCATCGAAATCAATCTCATTTTCGGCCCATACACCGAAATCACGACGCATTGCATGGTCTCGCGGCTTTAATTCTTGCACAAGCTGGATCTTGTAAGGTCGCAAGCCAAGATCTTTGCGCAAAATCTTCCATAAAGTTGATGGACAAAGCTCCAATTGCTGTGCACGGTGGCGAATCGATTCATTCGGGTCCTCTTCAACACTTTGCTCTACAGCGGCAATTGTTTCTTCGGTGCGCACTGTTCGACGTCTCTGCGGATGCGTATTATCACATAGCGTAAACGTAGTGCGAAAACGATCCATGGTTAACCGAATTAATTGCTCTGATGGACGATTATGTCGACCATAAAATGGACGGAGCTCACGGTAAACTTCGCGAACTGAACCATTATTTTCGAAATAAATTTGCACGATTTGCAAGCGTTGTTCTTTTGTCAACCTGTTCATGATGAAATGGCAAACCAAACTGAACATAAATGATATTAGAGTTGCCAGATTTGACCACAAAATGCCAGTTTTATCTCTATTCGAAAAACAAACCTGTAAAAAAAACACCCTGTATTTATATTTTTGCGATGATCGCCCGCTATGAGTCTAACTTTATACGTCATTTGAACCTAAATAGGACTCTTTTATGAGACATATAGGCCGCCTCTGAAACAGCGAAATTTCGGACTCTTATTGGACTCAAAAAAGACTACCTCATGAAGCATGTTAAGAGTCATTTGTGACTGTTAAAAAATTAATAAAATAAACCTTTTGTGCTCTAAAATTACACCTTTTTGGAATTAAAATTGTGACACTAGATTTGGGGAAAGATACCTAAACCTGCATTTAAAAAAAAGAAGCTTTTTTCAATAAATTTTTGTGTAGAAAGCTGTGAAATGTGCATTGTTTGTGAATACATGCCAGGGCCGTGTCTTTGGGGGATGTTTGAACTTTTGGATGCTCAGAGAATATTATGAAAAACTGAAGGAAAATTTACCTAATTTACACGATTTTTCGAGGTCCTAGAGGAAAATGACTTTATGTCGCCTGTAGCAGAATCTTGAAAACCACGCAGGTACACGTCCAGTCTTAAGCGCTGTGGAGAGAATGATACAAGTCGCAGCCCTTAGCTACCTGCTTATGCCGGAGTGGGAGTATAACTGCATTATTCCACTTTAGGCCTCTTCCAAAATTACGAAATTTCACGCACGAGCACTTTAAGACGAGTGTACACAATATTAAAACCCGAACACCAGTTTCATCGAAAATTCCCCCCTGAAAAAATACTTTAAAATTAAGTTAGCTCGCAAGAATAATATAAACTAAGCCCAAAGCAATGCAAATCAAAAAGTTTTAGTTGATGGAATAAAATTTTCATACAAATAACAAGGTTTGCAAAACAAAATATGAATATTTGTTGGAAAGCGGCTTTCTCAAATGAGCGCGTGGCTCATAAGTATGGTCACACGGGAGTCATAAAAGGCACCTATATGATCATATTTCTGTACCTCCAATTACCCATTTGGAACTCATTTCAAACTCTTTAATGATGAATGCTTCCAATTCAAAAGACATCTGTTAAAGCAGATTCATTAACCGTATGTTGCTAGGTTGGTTTGGTTGACAAGGTCAGGGTATTAAAAAAACTATTTGGCGCGCTATACCTCCGAGCAGAGTATTGCTAAGCTTCTCTCAAACATATACTTAAAAACCCTTCTTCAATGAAACTCTTATTTCTTACTTCATCAAAGTGAAACCCCTTACTTCCATATAAACTAAAGCAGCACTGAAAGATCAAGTTTCCTGACCTATACCAAATGATTGCGAGACCGTGCCTCATAAAACTGAGTAGTTTCGTATAAAATCCAGCACATTGACAAAAAATGTAATGAAACGATGCCTCTACCTACTCAGCATGAAAACTTCTTCAAAGAGGACTGATCAAGCTGTTCAATTTGTGTTGGATGCTAGTCCTCCTTCTTTATAAAGAGGTTCAGATAACCTGACATCAATATTTTTCTGTAGCTAGCTTTTTCTTTCTTCGGTATAAAAAATAATTGTTGGAAATGCCCTTTTTTTAAGGGTCTCAAAACTTCGATATTTTGTTACAAAATATGTTAACATTTGTATAAAAGTTTTCGAAACTTTTTGGGATTTTCCAAGATGTACACAAAGTTTAGAATACAGATTTATTTGAGTCTTGCATTAGATTTCAGTGAGAAACATATTGAAATCCAAATGATATTATATCCCTCTGACTTCCCTTTTTCCGTCTTTTCCTTCACTTTACCTTCTTCTGTAGTCATTACGTCCCTGTCCATTTCCTTTATACTCTTCTTTTCTCTACTCATCTCCGTTTTCCTTCCAAACCCCCTTTCCCTTATACCATGTTTTATATTGTTGCTAGTGATTAACCTTCTATAACTCCTTACCAAATTTCAGAGGTCTAGCATGAGTACTTTCAGAGACATGAAGTAAGAAAAATTTCGTTTTATATCAGGTGTCTCCTCCTATTTCTCTTAACCCTCGTTTTTCTGGAAGTGTGATAGCTGAATGTCATATAACAGGCATTTTTGGGTAACCGAGCTAAGCTTTGCCCATTTTTTTTTGGTTTGTTTAATTTCCCGTAAATGCTTTTGTAATTCGCAATCGATTTATGTAATAATCCCAAAGCAAGGAGTTTCAGCTGAGCGCTGAGCAAGTGCTATCCGCAATGAACAAATAATAAAATCATATAACAAAATTAACTTAAATAAGTTACTCGTCCTTCATAGCGGAATTACAAGGTGAAGTAAATAAAAAGAGAGAGAAGACGTACGCTATCCGAAACTGTACGGGTGTATTTTCAATCGACGCAAAAGGGGAAAAATCTCAAAGAGTTTTTACCCGTTGTTGTAAAAAGGGAGTCCAAATTAAATTACTTCTAACATGCACAATAACAAAAATTGTGTTTTGTATTTTAGTAGTGCCATTTGATGTGAAGAATAACTAGGTGATTAATAATCAGAGCTGTAGGGGTTACATCCATGTATCCACACTTTAATAAAATTTTTCGACTCTTAAATGGATTCCGGCCTTTTACTCTGGTATCGAAAATTTCAAAACTAAAATATGGAGCTTTGCAGAAGCTAGATAGATCTTGTTCTGAGTCGACATAAAACTGTTATTAGCTACAATCTAGAGGGAAACCAGAGAGCCTACCACCGCAAATTGGATAAGAAGCTCTACCTATCGTCATACTTGAACTAAACGCCCATTACAGCTCTATATTAAAAAGTAGTGGCTAAAACGGAAGCCTTACCATCCAAATTTCCTTGGTAATTTTATTGTATCTCGAAAACCTTAAACTGTAATAGCGAGGTATATATGAGAGTCGAGCACATTGAATTTGGAAACACGAAGAAATGTGACACATAAAAGTATGGACGTTTCCATAATGTTCTATAAATATTTGATTGCTTACAGTTTTGGAAAAATATCTTGGTGCCAGCGAATATTTTTCTAATCGGAATAGGAGTATTTACTGCCTTTAAATTTTCCACTTCAACTTTTTTAGGCCTCGGATGATGATTTTGTTTCTATAATCATAACATCCTCAAAGATTCAGTGTAGGGCTACCGTAGTGACAGTGCTGGGTTCATGAATTAGAATTGTTGCACGAGTAAAAACTGCCTAGGCCTTTACAGAAACCTCTGGTTTCATGATGTCATCGAAGGACATCTGCAACGGAAAAGCGTGTTTTTTGTTGTAAAAACATCTTCCGCGATATAATTTTGCTGAACTTTGCTTCCAATAACACCCAAAAATCCGTTTTACTATGGTATGGCCCAAGAGTTGTTGTTGTTGTTGTTGTAACGACAAAAACACTCCCCGAAGGTTTTGGGGGGTGCTGTAGAACTGACAGTCCTTGACCGGATATGAATCCGGTACGCTCCGGTACTCCCTTGCGGTACTGCCCGACTGTCGTGGTAGCGATTTTGTATGACCAGTAGAATCTTCTAGGTCATGTCACCCCTCCTTCCGTAAGGAAGGTGAGATGGGTAATGAGAGGTGAGAGGCATCATATCCGTAGATCAACCATCAAGTTGCACGTCATTACCTTTGTACATATTAGTCGCCCCTTACGACCGGTATGCCTACCTCGGGCATATTCTAAACCCCTAACCCGCAGGGGTAGGCCCAAGAGTAATTACGTTTACCTCGTATATTTATATAAAAATAATAGAAAATCATAGTAAATTTGTGTACAAAAAACTACAAATACAACATTTTCTCCACACTTCCAGATAGCCGAATGACAAAACAAAGAAGAAATTAGAGCAAAACAACTGTCAGATTACTTCACCTTGTGATTCCACTATGGTTGTCTTTATTGGGACTTTGCATGTTTCCAAATAAATTGCTAGGAACTGCAATTTTCACAAAAAAGTTTAACAAATTATCAACAAAAATCCATCTCTAAGTAACAAACATAAAGAGTTCTAAGGGAGTTAAAGGCAAGTACTAACTTGCAGTTTTGAGAAACGTTCTCAATAACCATTAGGGAGTTATAGTAAGTACACAGGATGCGAATTTGTTGACTGAATTCTTGTTTTTTAATTACATCTAGCTCTACAATATATGAGTACATCCTGTTGTTTCAGACACTGTTGTAAAATAACCCCGTCAATTGATATAAGGGATCATTATTAAGCCAATAGTATCCAAATCCACAGTTTCTAGAAATTTTGTCTACGTGTCTGTAGGTTTAGGCGCGCATCACTACAAAACTGCTGCATAGAATTGAATGCAGATTTCTTCCTTGCATTACTAGACCTTCATGTTGAAACTTAAGTTATCACCTATTTCGATAACTCTACCAGTTTCGGAGTTATCGGTCATTATGTGGACCAGGATAATCCAAAATATGTTAGGACAATATGGGTATCGTACCGTACTACAAATTGTTTTCCATTCAACTAGCACGAAAAAAACCGAAGTGTAAAGCTCGGGCATCGTTCGTGGACTAAAAATATTTCTGATTTTTTCCACAATAAGTTTTATGAAAGAATTTGCTCTTTAAGACCGATTACTGCTCTTCGTAGCTTTGGAACCAATTTGATGAAAGAAAAATAAGAGGTTTCAAGATTCTACCTAAAGTGCAGTAGTACAATACGAAGAGGAATCTTATTTGCTATCAAGCAAAAGTTTTGTAAAATATTGGGCCTAAAGAACAACGCTAACTTACTTTTACTATACTTTTTGATCGGTAAAACACCGTTGAGGCAGCGTGGGGTTTGTAGTCATTTCTCCGGTCATGGAGTATATCCAATTCATACGATTGAACTGTTATTGGATCGTTTCATGTACAAAGATAGTCATGCTATTTCTTGATTATGAAGGAATGCCATTAAGGGGGATCTATCAGCGAGACATTATGCCGAAACATATAGCGATTTGTTCCAAAAAATAGTTTAGGACTAATAATGTTGACGTATTGTGGTGGCTCGTACTATTCAACTGAACGGAGAATCTAGAGAAAATGATGGACCCTAAAAATCCGGAGGAGAACTGCATCAACAAATACTCTCTATGCGGTCAAGTTATGTAATCAATGCCAAAACGATGTGAACCTATCATTAAAGCTTTGGATATGCCACGAAATAACGAAAAAAAAACGGAATTGTCCCACAGATATTTGATGGTGATTTAGCTTTGTTGCTCCACTATTTGAGTTCATCGGATTCTTTGTAAAAAAATGTTTGGATCAGCTGGTAAACAACTTTTGTTTATTCAAATTTATAATACCTAATATGCAGTCTCTCTGGAGAGCTACACATTACAGAACTTGTACCTACGATTTTTCTGAGTTAAATGTTTTAAAGGGAATTTCGTTGCTTAAGTTTTGTTGCACACTGTATATAGCAAATATAATGTGAAAAGCATATTAGAGCATTAGCAATTTTTGGGATTTTTGACTGTATGTATGTGCGTAGGTATGTTTGTACGCGCATAACTTAATAACTGCTGCTTGGCATTGAATAATTTTATCACATTTGTTTATTGAGGGTATAACTTGAAGTATAGGAGGTATTTTGCCTGTACTCTGTATATACTAAAAAATTAATTTTATGCAAATTTCCACAGTTATTCACTGCGCATATGATTTTAATTATGATTTAAAAAATTAATTAAACAAATCGACAAAAGCCTAACGAACAAATAAAACCATGCAAAGCACTACTTAACTAGTAATAGAAACTTCAACAATCAGAAACACAATAACTACAAGAACAAAAACGAACATCAAAAAAATATAAAAAAAAAACAAACAGTTAAGCACAAACAGAAAAACTTCTAAAAAAATATTCGCGCGATTTGTTGCTCATAAAGGTGATGCGGACAAACACTTTGGAGCAAAACAACGCCAACAGCAATTGCAGCAACACAAAAGCAAGTGCAGTAAAATAGCAATAAAAACACTTACCTTTTACACAGTAACCGGCAACAACAACAACAAAAACAGCAAACGCAATAAAATCTAAAATGCGCTGAGAACAAAGGCAACACTTGACTTCCACACAGGCATACTCAAACACGCACACACATATACACACACACATAAGCAAGTGTCTGCAACAAAAACGTAAAAAGCGCCCACTATAGTGTTACGTACAATCACACTGATTGCTCCTAGAAGCAGCACATTGCAGCATGCCACATGCCACTTCCGGCGCAAAGCAACAAAATACTAGAAAACTCGCCATTTTAGACAACAAAACGGACGGAGGCTTAACTTGTTGATGTGGCCACCAAAAAGCTAGTTGAATGTGCCATGTTGCACGTTCCACAACAAAGTCAGTCGACTGCGTGTTAAGAGCTGAATTGACATTTTTAAGCTGCATTTTTTGTTTGTGGCATAGTCACTGAATTGAAAGATAATAGCGAGGAGGATTGTATGCAAAATCGTTTAGAGTTGTTGGCATGCCATTGCAGCGGCAAAACACAGCTTGATGTATGCATTGAATGGTTTACTCTCCTACAAGCAAATGGCAACGATAGTAGGACATTAGGAGAATAGCAGTAGAGCAGTTAGTTCTTGTGGGGCATGTTTGTATGTCATTTATACTCAATGGTTAACTGGATTGCGGCAGCATGTTAACAACTTCCGTTGATGCCGTAGTTTAGCACCTACAACGCCACCTAATTTATTTATTATTAACTCATGATTTGTTGTAGTAGTAATTTATGACTAACTGATACCGTTACTGCATAGCTATTAGAGCGCATTTTAAGGTGTGGCGTTAAGCAATTCAACTAAGTTAACAGATCATTTATAACGAGGCACAGTGGGCGCATTCAATGCAAAAAGCTGGCAGAAACAAAAAAAGAAATTAGAAGAGACCTTGAATCTATAGCAATTAAACAGTTGTTTTATAATTTACTAGCACTCGTTGTAATTCCCAAAAATGTTGCTTGCCTGCATTTGAAATATTGTACTCTATTCCCTTTCCACTATATCCTCTTCTTTTTTTCCCCTCTTGTTTTTCCTCCCACGCTCATATCCCGTTCCTTTTCTTTACCATATAAATTCTCCTTTAACTCCTTCTCTACATCTCAAATTTATTCTTCCTACTCTCCGCTTTCTTCGTGAATTAAATTTTTATGGTCTTGGTACCGCTAAACATTTCCAACGTTTTTTTTTTTTGTATATAGAATACATATATATAAAATATTATTAACTTTAATTAAATATATTCCTAGCTATGTTGAGTTCCAACTTTATATAGCCTGGGGACTTATCCAAATACTTTATGTGAAAATTTCACAGAGAGACAATAAACTTTGTACATGAATAAATAAAAATACGTGGGCGTGGCACCTCCCATTTTTCTACAATTATTTAAATCATAAACATTGAAATATCCTTAATTTAAACCAAATACGTTCAGGGTTATGACAAATTGAAATTTTATATAGCCAGGGGGTGTGGCACTGCCCACTTTTCCAAAACAATTGATAGCCTATGCTGTACTCAGTGAAACAATTTTTGTTTGAAAACTGTGAAGGTTTCATAAAGATCAGTTGAGTACTTTGGACGCCTGTAAAACACTCATAACAGATTCAGTTTTAGCTTTATTCAAAAAAAAAATAAGGAAGTCTAAGATCGGGTGGAACCGAACATTATATACCTAGTAGTGATTTATTATGACATCCCAATTTATGCAGGTCTATTTTAATACTTTTTAGTTCTTATTATAAAGCCAGCTGATTGTTTTCAATAAAAACAATTCTGCTATGAGTTCTGAGTGGGAAATTAATTTATTTGTATATAAATAGATTCCCTACCAGTCGCTGCTTGCCACATTTTTTCAAAATTCCAATACGTGCATGTTTGTAAAATTTGCGTTCAATTAGACGGACGGATAGACTGACCGACGGATAGACAGACAGACGGGCGGAGAGATGGATATGGCTAAATCGACTCAGCTCATCGTCCTTATTATTTCAGTAAACTTTTTGATGGGCCCATCTCTTCTCCTTCTCATACTTAAAAACATTTCATGTTCATGAAAGGTATGACAATCAAAAGAGATATATAGCTTTCCTATTGCAGTATGTTATTACCTACTTGCCCGGATATATTGCTTTTGAGTTATCTGATTTGCCTAACTTTTGGCAGAAGTCCATACTATTGAGAAGCAGCTGAATTTAATTGAAATATCTAGTTGAAATTACAAGCAATCGGCTATTGAAATAGCAGAACTTATATGCTGAGAAGTGGGCGGCGCCACGCCTACTTCCCCAAAATCCACAAAATTTGTTTGCGGTCGAGTTTTCCTTAAAAAGCCTATTATGTGCAAGATCTTATTGATATAGCTTGCATAGTTATAAAAATATCGCGTTTTCAATTATACAAACAAATTTTTCAGAACTATGTTAAAAAACTGGGCGTGGCCGTTGACCTATTTAGCCCATTTTTACAATAAACACTAACCTTTATATATTCAACATTTTTGTCGAATTTCGTTGCGATCAATCAATTTTTTCCGGAGTTAGGGCACAAAAAGTTTTGTGGAATAATCCACTATAAAAGGGGCCCATTTTCGGAAATGTATATTCTTCGACTTTCTTCGTTCACGGACACTTTGAAAGGGAAATAGAAATGATATAAAGCTATTGTACGTTAAGTTATTGCCTGTTAAATGAGCCTTTTCAAAATCTTTCGTATAAAAGTAGGCGTGGACCTTAACAGATGTCGATAATTTTTTCAGGAACATTCCTTGTATTAATATAAATATGTGTGCCGAATTTCGCTTAGATATCTTTGAACGGTTTTTGATTTATGATTAATATTATTTCTAAATTTGACTCAATCAAAAGTGGGCGATGAAATTTTTTTTTTAAAATACAACAATGGCACTCTGGGAATTCCAAACGAAGTGAAAACTTGTACAATTATGTATGTAAAGAAAATAAATTTAAAGTTTGTTGTTTTCATTATTACAATCTATCTACCCTGTTCATAAAAATAAAATTAATTTATAAAGCTTTTAAAAATTACATTTCCATTAAAAATTTGATTAGCAAGAGCTTTTTTTTTTTTTTATATAAATATGGCCGTATGTATGTGCATAAGCCAGCTATAAACCAACAATAAGCTAAACTTCGCTCACACCCTATAAAACCTAATCATTCGTCGATTCGACGAACGTTCTTTAAAATACTTTTTTCTAATATAGTTATTTTGGAACAATTCAGATATATTCTTTTAAACCTTTTAGAAAGGCATTTTAAAAACAGACAAAAAAATTGTCAATAGTTTATTTGTCGAAGGTTAAGAAAATAGAATCCGTAAACTTGATAGCTTTTTGAAACATTTAATTGGTAAAGTCGTTCCAAATTTTCACCAGCGGAGGTACTTAGTATGGACTAATAGGTCATCAGGTACTCACTCTGTCATTCCAGAACATTTTATTTGAGTTAGTCTGTAGCTTAGCCAACAAGTGCAAAAGTACTCAGATTCACTCTTCACATTACATTCTTCGTAAAACCAGCACAGTTCTATACCATATAGTACATAATATATCTTTGTTTTTACGTTAAGACAGTTTGAGGGCCGCCGTACCTTTAGGCACCAGTGGTAAAACTGTCAAGAAGGAAGTTGTGAATATGAACAGTTTAATAGGCACTGGATTTAAGGCAGACAAACAGCTGTTCAATTTATGTCGGAAATACATGTACGAATAATTGTTTTAAAAGGTAGAGCTTATGTCGATTTTTGTAAGCAATAAAACCGTCTACACCAACATCAAATGCACAAAAGCTATTTTTGAAGAGATTTTGGGTCAAATGTGTCTTTTTGTGGAGCTTCATAAGAGTTAAAGTGTGTTTTGTCGCATAAACGAGAGGTCGCGGTTTCTCTGAAAACGTAGATTGATATTCTGGATGCTCGCGGGCAAGACCTAATTCACACTTTTCGTGTCCATTTATTTTAGACTTAATAATTCCATCAGATTTTTTTATGAATTAAAAATTAAACGTTGCTTAAAAATGACAGAGCAGCAAGTGTTGAAGTTACTGGCATCCACATACCGGGCCATTTTTTCTCTCAACGGAATATCTTAGAGCGTAATATTTTTCTTATGTGGTATTTTTTTTGGCCGAAAACTTGCTCTGGAAAAATTTTCTTTGCATGGTTTTTGCACCGATTTTAAAAATATATATATTTAGAATTAAGTTTCAAAAAAATTAAAAAACTCTTTTCAAGAGTTTTTGGAAGCGAGAATGTTGGTATTTGAATTTTCATATCGGTCCAGTATATCGGAAGTTATTGAACTTTGGTATAAAAATGACAAAAGATTTCAATTGGCTATAAAACAGGATACAATTTCTTTTCCAAAAATCAAAGTTATTGTCAATAGCAAGCACTGGTCATACCAAATCGCTACCACGACAGTCAGGCAGTACCGCAAGGGAGTACCGGAGCGTACCGGGTTCATGGCAGGCAAAGGACTGTCACATTCGACAACACATTACCCAACCCTCCGGGAAATGTATTGTCGTTAAAAACAACAACAACCATTATTAGTGAAAAATACATTGTCACAATCTTAAGTGATCCGTTTCAGAAACTCTTGCCCTATAATGAAAAAAAATGCACCTAGAGTTACTGTAATAAAAATTTTACCAGATGTCAGTGCTTTGCGCAATGTTATGGTAAAATTAATAGAAATTTGAGTTCAGTTGACAAAAAACCAGCGTTCTGAAAACCTAACGTTAATAGAGCGTGCCATTATTTCTGAATAATAATTGATGAAGTAGTGTAGTAACTTCCAAAATAAATACGAGTATATACGAAAAGTATGGCGGTTTTATCTAAATTTTCTTTTTTTATTATAATAAAATTATTTAATTATTTCCTACTCTATTCTATTAAAAAACTTTTAATAATTAAATAAAAATGTCAATTAAAAAAATAAAAACAATAATAATTTTCATAAAAATTCAAAAAGTGAAAAATTATTATTCTTGGCCTTGAGCTCGTTTCATGAATACTTATTTAATAATTAATTTAAAAAAGTTATTAAAAAAAATTTAGAATTAAATTAATAATATTTTCCATAAAACCAAAAAAATGTATTCTTGGCCTTGAGCTCAATTATAGTCATAATTACTTCAAAAATGTACAAGCCGTAAAAAGCACAATTCAATAGAATTGTTGGTATACAAAATGCAGTAAATTTAGCTATGTTACTATGTCAATATGTACGTCATCACTAGCGCAACGTTGTGTGCTTAACAGAACTGCAACCGATCACCTTTGCTTACAGAATAGTCACATTAATTTTAATGACCGACAATTAGCAACAAATTATTTGAAGCATAGCATTAGCATAGAGCACGCGTTACTAGCTACTTAAACGGCTAACTCAACTATTGTCGGTCTATGCGCGTGTTAAACGCGCAAAACATAACCTCAAACCGATAATGTGTTGCACCACAAATGCATAATTTCAATTAGATGGTTGGTATGGCAAATTAATTAATATTCCACACATAAATTGTTATTTAATGTTAGCTCATTACTTTAAGGTTCACTTGGCACGTAGCCATATTTACAACGAGCTTCGCCTAGTTGGACCTACACAATACAACCAAGCAACTTAACGGATGTGCGCTAACGGAGTTGAGTTTATGTTTGCAGGGAATCTTGTGCCGTACACCTGTTAATGAATACTTTTTTCTTGTTGTGCTGTAATTAGCCGTCTGCAGCATTTGTGCCACATTTCTAAGGATACATACAGCGCCGGTTCCGTTAGTGCTCATATTGTATATTATGACAGCTGCACGTCGATTGAATGCTTGCAACGGAGGTGCAAATAGAACGTGTTTGCCACATTCTTTTTTTGGTTTTTGTTTTTTTGCTTTTCGTTTGCATGACCACTTGCATGTTGTCTGTCCGCAGTCATAAAGGTAAGAACAGTTGGTCTCTTACGTAATATTTGTGAAAAAAATAAGCAAAAAAAAACTTAACAGCGCATAACGGTAAATGAAGAAGAGGCGACGAAACAGTCAAGTCTTTAGTGCTGGCTTCACACGTCATTGCAACACCACCACAACTCAATGCCACACGGCGTCAACGCAAGTGGCAACACGAAATTCCTTGTTGTTGCCTTGCCTTTTTTTTAAATTTTATTGATATTGACATTATCGTTTGTTTTTGATGTCTTCTTCCAGTTTTTTTGCATCTTATAAAAGCAGCTTTGAAGTGTTCTCTTGCGGTTGCTAAGGCACGCAAGCGAATCAGAAGATCCACGACCATAAAGTGAGGAACGAGCTTATGAATTGTTTATTAATTAAGGCGTATTCAAGTGGTGCTGAAAGAACAACACAGCTCCCTAATCTTCTTGCAAAAATAATGCGAAAACAATAATTTTGCAAATAACTGCATTTGCAATAAAAATTGGCACTATCGTTAAAAAAATACGATCTCAATTATTAGAAACATTTTCCAGATATGCCAAAAAGTTATAAGTACCAAAAGCCATGGCCTAGTACTCTCACCATTTATATATATGCTAGAGAGCCCGGCAGACGTTGTCCTGCCCAAAAATTTGCCTGCATGGATCTGGAAAATTTGCCAATCCCTATCCTTAACGCTATTCCTATCACTATTTCTACCTCTATCCCTATTAAGGCTTAACCTTCATATAAAGTATCAGTTTATCAAATATTACATAGCTTGTAACAATAGTTGCGATATATTATTAATTTGGATTAAAAAGTTGTTACGCTTCCTTCTCCTTTAACATTTGTATTGAAAGAGCCACGCAAACGTCGCTCTTCCTCAACTTTTCCTGGCAGTATTAGAGATTGATATCATTTAACACCTTACTAATTTTCAAAATTCTTCCATGAATATTTTCACTTTCTATGGGAAGTGCCACGCCCACTGCTCAATTCCACTTATTTTTGAAATTGGTCTTAATAAACTCGTTACCAATTTGCGGTATCCTGTCCTAAATGCTTACACACTAAAACATTCTAGAACCCACTTGAGTACACACAAACAATTTTATTAAAATCGGTCCAGGCGCTTTTGTAGAAGGAGTTAAGTGACAACGAACGCACAGAAGCTTTTTATATATAAAGATTTAATTAATACTAAAAAAGCACTTCTACCCTCGTGTAAGGGTATAACGCGTCTTAAGCACGGCGCTTAAGTTTATTGAAGATGGCGTCGGCGTTTTATTGTTAATGCGAAAGCTGCTTAGCCCTGGCGCAAGGCAAAATAAGTGCTCGGCTACTTTTGAAAAAAAGCTCGCATTGTTGCTGTAAATATGACAGTGAAAAATGTGTTAATAATTCTAAATATTTCATTCATTTTCTTTCAAACACAAAACATTTTCTCCAAAACCAAATAGTCAGAGCACACAAATTTGGCGGTCATTGTCCTACGTAGATAGTCAATATACACATTACAATACAAAAAAAAAAGTGAACACATTAACAGATGGTATGAGAAAGTGGCACAAAATATTCTATATTCCTCTATTCTGCGCTGGTTATAAGATTTTTATTACCGGTAATAGAAGTGATGGGCGATTAGTACATAGCAAATTTTTCTAGCTGCCAACATTTCGAGATAGACATAAAGTTTGAAAAAAATGTGCCAGACAGGTAAATTTTGTGGCCTAGGTAGGTCGCTATTTAAAATGACCGAAATCGAATCAAACCCCATTTTTCGATACCGAAAACTTCGAAAAACGTATAAAAGATAGTTCATTAATAAAAAGCAGCTATAATGATTAAATATGATAGCATCACGGAAATGATCATTCTGTGGACGATTTTATAAATTTTTTTGAAAAAGGGCGTGGTACCGCCCACATATGACTGAACAACTATCAAATTTCGGTTGTTAATAACTTCAGAACCGTGTAAGATAGAATGACGAAACTTGAGACGAGGTATAATATAATATCACGAAAAATCAGCTAAATCGGTAGTAAGACAGAACATACCATATTTCCTTCACTGATGCAGATAGAATGATATCGTGATGCTACTAGCTAAGATAGACATCTAGTTGGATAAAAGAGGCACCTATGCGGTGGGCTAAAGATGCTGGGCACTGCATTAGTACACTAATAGAAAACTCAACGACCGGCTTAAGGTTTTGAAACCAGTGTAAGCTCATGCAAGAAGAATATGGCTGTCAAAGGCCAACGTTTAGAGCAACAAACCCGATCCCTGTACTCCATGATGTCACTGCTTAAATATAGAAACTTTTAAATTGTAAACGACTTCATCTAATTGGGAACCAGCTACCAAGAGCTGCGTAAGCAATTGACCAGTGAGCTCCTCTTCTAACAACTAACCAAGAACACGCTCTGTATGTCTCATATCATTTCTCTTACATTTATGACGCAGAAGAACTTGATAGATAGATTCAAAGGATGATCTAAGTTATTCTTAACTTCCTTTTCCTTTGACAATGGAGTAAAGTGACGCACCTACTGCGTTGGGGAAGCAAATGTTAAACAGCCCTAACCAACCGGACTACTTCGGTGATTCTTTCTTTATGTCAACAATATTGAGCTGATTATCACAGATGGATGGATCAAAGTGAGAAGGGATGGTCAGTTTTCTGTTGAAAGTCTCTCAACCAAGGATGCAAGGATGTGGAAAACTGCCGATAGTCGTCACTATCAATACCTAATGACTGTATGAAAAAGTTTTAGCAATCCAGGCTTCCTATATATATAATTTTGATTCTTCAGGTAAGTTATATCCCATCAGACTGTTGTAGTTGTAAAATAATACTTATAGGGCTAATTAGCTGTTCCACTGTAGGGTAAATACTTATATAAATTCACTAGCCGACCTGGCAGACGTCGTGCTCAAGAAATGCTACTCTTTTCCCTTCTGATATTTCAGTTCCTTCTCATTTGAGATCATATATTTCCTCTACCTCATGATCTATCAGATTTCATAATATTGATAACACAATCTCGACAACATAATCCAGAAGAAATTATATATAAATAAGTATCTTTAAAGAGGTAATCAGTACGAGCTGATCAGAAGAATGGGATTAAAAGATTCAAAAATTTAAAAAATTACGTTGTGAGTATAATGTTTAAAGAAATGGAAAAAATTTCGAGGCTTTGTTGAACTAATTTGATTAGCAATTTGACATTAGTACAGCTCCAGCGATCGTATCGGCCAGAGCTACACTAAAATAAACCCAAGAGCACTCAACAGTAAAATATATTGATGAATTAAAAATCAACACTTGAGCTCACTACACTGCCCCGATCAAGGTATTGTATAATGACTTCGTATGGGCATGCATTATTCGATTGTCGGCAGCAGAGCTTGTATTGTAGTGAGCAAAGGGAAGCTGGTTTTACCAAGGTATCTACATACTTATGAAGTATTAAATAGTAAACTACGCATGCGTCGTGTTGCAAGGCATAGAAGATGATGAAAAGCGCACAAGCAGCACTGCAAAACAGCAAAGTTTATTTAGGATAGAGTCGAATAACTCAAAAGGGGGTAATGTCAACACATAAAACAAAATACCGTAAATACTGAATTGCCAAAAAATCACTTATACCAAGAAACACGAAAGCTAGTAACGCATGAAGAGCACTAAATTTTAGCGTTTTGGGTTGATATTGCAAGAACCTGCTGAAGAAAGAAGATCGTGCTTAAAGGGAAGTGATGCCATACAAATGAGGTTTCACAAGAGAGATTACATATTTAGCCGCAAAAGTTGTATGCTAAGCACTTAGAAGTGGACGTGTATGTGAGTGTGCATGCAGGAGTATATTAGTAGGTTTAATTTTAAGGATATATGTATATATACTAGTAGCTGATGCCCGCGACTTCGTATGCGTAAAAATTACAATTGAGCAACAGCATAATTATTTTTTTGAGAGCGTCGAAATAAAACACCACTGGTACTGACTTCATAAAAATATCGAGGTGAAAGATATCTTAAATTTTAGGAGAGACGTCTAGAAAATGATTATTGAAAGTTTCATTCATTTCTATGCCGTCGTTTTTGTGTGACGCTGCCGTTATTGTAAAAAACCACGTTTTTGGTCACATTTTTCCCACATTTTGGTCAATAACTCGGGAACTGGATAAGATATCCAAATGAAAGTTATCCTAAATTTTAAGTTAGACGTTAAGTGATAGAATGGTGAAAGTTTCATGCAATTCTATTCAGTAGTTTTTGCGTGATGCGCGCACAATCATACAGACGGACAGACAGACAGACAGACGAAAATTCTAAAAATTGTAGATTTGGGTTCCGCTGGTGCAATAACGACCTCTCCTATCAGTTTTTCTTGAATATCTTCAATGTACCTGTTACAATTTTATTATATGTAAAGATAATAAAACTCTAAAAAAGTCGTATCTGTACATTGAATATTTCTTCGAAGAAATGATTGAAGGTGAGAAATGGAATTTTGTAGAGATTATCTACTTTTAGTTTTTTTGAAGCTGAGCAAAAGAGGATGGTGATGAGAATTTTGAAAACTGGGTTGAACACAAGGATATAGATATGCTTATTAATGATCAGAGCAATAACAGCTTAAGTCGATATAAAAAAATTGGCAAATCGATATATTTCGTGGCGATTTTTAAAAACATAATTACTTAATAAGATGGCCAATCATGTTTTTTGCATATTTGTAAAAAAGTAGTACCAGGGCTCTAGAGGTCTTGGAAAATTGTGCAATTTGCCAATCTGCCTGAGTATACTTGAGCGCTTATTGCTAAACGGCACAGATTTTAAGCTATGCCAGAAAAATTTCAAACTTTTGTCAAAACTTATCATTGCAAAGATTGAGGTGAAGACAAAAATCCAGGTTGAGATAGAGGAAAGTATGGTGATAAATGAAGATGAAGAGGCAGCGAGAACGAATACGATTCAGCTGGAGTTTGAGGTGCATGGAAAATGGGTAAGGGAGATGTACAGGCTTGAATAAAATAAATAAAAGCATATTTTAAATAAGCTAAAAATATTTTAATACGAAATTAAAAACCTGTTAATTAATTGAAAATTGAAAAAAAGAACTCAAGTGTTTGGACCTAGCGAATCGAACTCGGGACTTCTGCATGCACTTGAACTGTCTAACAATTGTGCTATTTCCGCTTTGAAAAATAGGTGGCATACTAAGCAACTATTTAGCAACAGACTCAGTGGCTGAAAAACCAGTATTTCGCTAACATAAATGACATAAAAACCTGTATTTTTAACACTGGCCATTTCCCTTAATACTTTTAGAACATGACGAAAGTTATTTACTATGAGGATTATCTCCTGTAAATCCTCAAGTAAATGCCGAGTTAGGCTCTTAACTCCGGACCAGCTTATTCGATAATTTTTTCAGCAAAAAGAACAAGTCCTATGTGACGTTAAATTTATTAGACAACTGGTCAAATAGAGAAAAATATTCGAAAAAGTTGACACACATTAGATTAAAGTTCTCAGTTCGAACATGCAAATTTGCGTCCAAAATCATCAACGCTAGTCAAGGTCTAGGACAATTATTTTTGCTGCAATGATTACTTTTCCAATCTTTTAAAATTATATAGAAAACTCTTAACATAGTAAATTGTACATGATTTGTATTAATGTGACACTTGATTGGTCTTTATAAAACTTACTTATTAAACAAATATGAATTACAAAAAAAAAATAATATTATAAAAAATTGAAACGAAGAAAAATTCCTTTTATTGACCCCGACGTGATTTGAACACGCAACCTTCTGATCTGGAGTCAGACGCGCTACCGTTGCGCCACGGAGTCTTCGACAAACATATAAACACAAGCGGCAATAATAGCGTATCGCATCTAAACAACAACAAACATGTATAATTTAGCGCGGAGAACCTCAATAATATAACAACAAAAGAACATACGATTAACAAAAACAACTATCAAATCGAAAAAAACAAAGAGAACGAACGCTCAAATGCAAACAATTGAAATACAGATAATAAAATGCGGAACGTACAATAACAACAAAAGCAAAAGTTGACTAAACCATAAATTGTCAAAGCGAGCGCACAAGTTGTGTATAAAATTAGATTGATACGGCGCACTATGGGCGATTTTGGGAAAAATTTACTCAAAATTAAATTTATCAGCAACGATAAAATAGGGACCGGTGACTATACTTCAAACTTGGCTGAAAGTTTTTAGGTGTTATTGCACTCGGCGGCCCTCATGTCACACCTACTTGCATTCGACTGTCGTCGTATCTCTGCCGGCGTTGATTGGCTAAACTCTTAAATTTTGATTTTTTAAGTTGGTATGGCATGGTAAATTTGATCGTCTCGGGTCATGATTGACAAGTAGGGTACTAATGTTGTGCTGCGCTAGGCAATTGCGCCTACAGCGCAAGTTGAAGTTCTTGCGCTAGAGATAGATACTACCTCCGTCCGCCCTTAAAAACTAAGAAATCCAAAATTTAAAATGTTGGCCAATCAACGTCGGCAGAGACACGACTATAGTCGAATGCAGGTAGGTGTGACACGAGGACCGCCGAGTGCACTAACACTTAAAAATTCTCAGTCAAACTTGCAGTATAGTCACTGGTCCCTAGGAGCAAGAGGGATTAAATGAAATGTTAGAGAAAAATCGAATGTGAAATTTTAATATATTTTTTTGATCTTAGATGGGTAGTTGCCCTTGCCAGTACGAATACATAAATTAAATAAAAATTTTGAATTCTGAATGAAATGAGATGGGTGAAAAAACTAATTTTACAAAGAGAAAGCCTGGAGGGGTTAATGAAGTGGAACCATAATGCAGCCGCCCATGTCTAATCGATATGTGTAGATCCTTGCACGATCAGAACAATTATTTAAGGTCATTTAACAAGGACGCTGTACATTTCAAAACTAACTAGACGAAGGACAAGACGAAGTATTTGCTGTAGTCAAAGAAGGAATCGGCATATCTGCGTTCTGTCAGCCAATTTACTTTTGATATTTGCAATTTGAAATTTGATGGACTTCGCCCATTTAGGAAATTGCGTTAACAGCGAGAATAATGTTAGTCCAGAAATTCAACAGGGAATCCCTCTTACCAACAAGTCCTTCTTTGGATTGAGTAGACAACTGAGAAGTATAGTCCTCTCTCGAAGTATAGTCCTCTCTTTATGTACGGCTAGGAATCATGTCAAGATGAGATGCGATGGCCCTTGAAGTATTCTAGAGAAAAGTTATCGGGAAGATTTATGGTCCTTCCAGTAATGCTAACGGCGAGTATCAAAGGGAACTTAACGATAAACTATACGAGATAGACGCATAAGGTGTGCGTAGCTATACCCAAATTCGGCAGCTTGAGGCCTCGACTTTCTTTCTTTAAATGGTCATCTAACGGCTGGGCGATTTTGACCGTCCAATAAAGCTCGCCAGTCGCCAATTGCAGACACCGTGGGATCGCAAGTTGGTCTCCTTTTGGTCCTTCCATCGGAGTGGTGGGCTCATTCTCCCCCCGCGTCCAAAAACATTTTCGTTTTTTCGCACAACGCGGCTTATCCATGGAAGCTGGGTTTAAATTCGCTGAACAACGTCGTCATCTGCGTAAAGCTCATACCGCTCATCATCAAATCTTCTTTGGTACTCGCCGTCGCCAACGATTAGAGGTCCACAAATCTCGCATACTCCGAGAGCCGCTACATCAGATGTTTTTTGTGTCCAGGGCCTCGACTGAGTTGGAAAAAACAGGTGGAGTATGACTTGAACTCCCTTGGTGTTTCCAATTGGCGTCGGTTATCGATGAAATGGGACGCCTGGCGTTCTTTGATTCACAACGACCAAATGGTTAAGCGTTACCTCGACGCATAGTTTTTTTGCTGACTGATTTTAAAACTATGCTAATCAGTCAGTTTTGTTATTTTGGAAGAAATATGGCGTTTTTTTTTTTTGTGTGACACACTAACCATTAGGCTTGTTGCTATTGGCTGTTGTAGCGAGGAACTTCGTGTTTTAAATGTTTATAAAGGGTGTTTTTTTAGGGGTATAGAACTTCGAATTGAAATAAAACACAAGAAAATCGTTTTAAGGTCCATCAATTTGGCTTTATTGGAAGGATAATTTTATGCCATTAATGTTTAAATATGATTTCGGGCATGTGGCCGCCGCGGCTGGCTCGAATAAAGCCAATTCTACAGGTCCAATTTTCAACCACTTTTTCGAGCATATGGGGCCGTATGTCGGCAATAACGCCACGAATGTTGGCTTCCAATTCCCCTAACGTTTCTGGTTTGTTGGTGTAGACGAGCGACTTCACATATCCCCAAAGAAAATAATCCAATGGTGTCAAATCACACGACCTTGGTGGCCAATTGACAGGTCCATTCCGCGAAATTATGCGCTCATCGAATGTTTCCTTCAATAAATCGATTGTGACGTGCGCTGTGTGGCATGTAGCGCCGTCTTGTTGGAACCACAACTCATCCACATTCATGCCATCCAATTCGGGAACAAAATAGTCAGTTATCATGGCTCTATACCGGTCTCCATTAACGGTAGCTGCCTCTCCAGCATTATTGCGGAAGAAGTATGGCCCAATGACTCCACCAGCCCATAGAGCACACCAAACAGTCAGTTTTTGTGGATGTAATGGCGTTTCAAGGGTCTCATGTGGATTCTCTTCACTCCAAATGCGGCAATTTTGCTTGTTGACGTAGCCATTCAACCAAAAATGAGCCTCATCACTGCACAAAATTTTGCGATGAAAATCAGCATCGAAATCAATCTCATTTTCGGCCCATACACCAAAATCACGACGCATTGCATGGTCTCGCGGCTTTAATTCTTGCACAAGCTGGATCTTGTAAGGTCGCAAGCCAAGATCTTTGCGCAAAATCTTCCATAAAGTTGATGGACAAAGCTCCAATTGCTGTGCACGGTGGCGAATCGATTCATTCGGGTCCTCTTCAACACTTTGCTCTACAGCGGCAATTGTTTCTTCGGTGCGCACTGTTCGACGTCTCTGCGGATGCGTATTATCACATAGAGTAAACGTAGTGCGAAAACGATCCATGGTTAACCGAATTAATTGCTCTGATGGACGATTATGTCGACCATAAAATGGACGGAGCTCACGGTAAACTTCGCGAACTGAACCATTATTTTCGAAATAAATTTGCACGATTTGCAAGCGTTGTTCTTTTGTCAACCTGTTCATGATGAAATGGCAAACCAAACTGAACATAAATGACATTAGAGTTGCCAGATTTGACCACAAAATGCCAGTTTTATCTCTATTCGAAAAACAAACCTGTAAAAAAACACCCTGTACCACTAAATATGAACTTTCCACGGACGACACTTGGGATTCCGTTGAGCATAACTTTAAAGTCATAAACGCGCTGCGAATGCTCTATGAGTTTGCGAGCTCACGGTAATGGACTATAGAAGGTGTTCGGAATCTCTATATAAGATACCTTCTCCAGATTCTCTAAAAAGGGATATAACGGGCTCTTTGGTAGTTATGTCCTTCCAACTTTTGCAGTGTTCATAATACGAAATGATCCAGTTATCGCATGCGTGCCTATTTCCCTATGATCTGTGCAGGTTGTTATGATTTTGTGGGTGCCCGTTCTGAACCTGCTTATTATAATACTCGCCCTATTTTCGCTATAGTCTGGACAGTTATTTTTTGATATTGTACAGACTATGCTTTCACTTTCGTTGTGCTTCGTTCAGATAATAATTTTGGATGTCTCCTTTGGCTATGGCTAGGGGTACACCCATTTCTGAGCTGGTTACTCCTTCGTCGCGCTTTGATTAGACCATACTTGCCTGCTCACTAGCTTTCTTACTCATTCATCTATGACCCGGAACCCATATAACGCATAGTTCAAGAGGGTCGGTTCAAGAATCCAAAACAGCAATACAAATTTCTTCCTGACTTTTGAGGAGTATGTTTCTCATATGTGTATCATCGGAGATATCACGTCTGTTATGTACCTCCAGTTGCAATCTTGGCCACTACAATGCGTGTGAGTTTGCTTGAAACCCAAACCAATCAAAACCCAGCTAGTGTCCAAAGTAAAACAGCAACAAAAGCGATCATTAGCTTTTGTTTTATGCGACCCTGCAAAAAACGAAATTAGTCTAGGATGAATCCGGGATTAGTCATAAATAATGATGCGACTAATGAATATTTTGATGTCTTTACATGGGTTGAAGTGATCAATTTTGTTTGAGCATGCCCTATGAAGAGACTCATTGTACCCTTTTATGCCTGAACGGGTAGCGTCGGACAGATCCCCTTTGTTAACCCACGAGATTTCCTTTCAAACCTATAAATAGTTTACACAAATTAAAATAAACTTATTCCAACTATGCTTGTAACGAAATACCTAGTTGGGATCCGTTATAGCCCACTGCAGACGAAAGGTATGGATCGCAGATTACTCTTCCGATTTTTTGCAGGGGAACGATAATCCCAACTTACATAGGTGTTTTGTGCAGAGTATCTTCAAAGCAAAGTCGCTTCAATTTTTATTTAGCAAATGGCATGGTAAAGTCAATGGCGTGGATTGTTTACGCAGCTTTTTATATTCAATTTCAGTTTACACTTTTTGTTAAAAAAAAAAACATTTTTCGCCATAAAAAGCGCACAAAGAATGAAAAATAATGCTACAGTCGAGTCACAAATGCACCGAACCTTATATCCGGTTTGGCTAGAAATTCGGGCATACAATGCAAGTCAACAACAAAATTGTAGCCCAAAATTCAAAAGAAATAATGTTGTTGCATATCAAAAAAACGCCAAATAACTTAACCAAACTGCAAATACGAGCATGGCTTGCAAATTTTATTCAGGCGAAAATTAGACTCAACTCCTAAGTAAGCCACTTGCCCCCACCCGCTTCTTAGCTGTTTCTCATTAGTAATGCAAATAAAATTTTAATAAGCGCTCAAACTGAAAAAGGGGATATTGCCCAAACACGTACGGTTTGTTCTAAAACAAATTTTTGGTAATACACAAACAAAGCGAACTTAGTAAAAACATTGAACGAAACAACAATTAGGTATGTATGTGTATATCATTGTATAAATTATATATATATACTATACTTTATAATGTACGTATACATGTGACTATTCCAGTTTAAGGGCAAACGCGACGATGGTGGTTCGTCTGTACAAGAAGGCGTCGGCGGCGGAGTTAGAGCCGGGTGTACGTCGTGCATAAACAGAATCAAAAGTTTTGACAGTCAATGACCTCAGTTTGGAAGAATTGTGCACCAAAACAGCAAATCTACAAAATAACAAAAAAAAAAAACAATAATATAATGTAAATATTATTCTGTGAGAAACATCTCCTCCCTCATACTGCCACTCCGACGTTGCCGATCAACAGCGTTCTGTGTTCATGATCGCGCTCACGGCCTTTCACTCTTTCTCTCTGGGTTCACCTTCGCCTGATCAACTAAAAGCGATAATGCTTTTATCGTTTCGAAGCATATAGCTATGTGGTGCGATGGAGAGTTTTGCCAGCACTTGTGCTTATGTAGGCACATTAGGGTGCTTTGTTTTAAATTGAGTTAAACTAAATTAAATTAAATTAAATTAAGCTAAACTAAATTAAATTAAATTATATTATATTACATTAAATTAAATAAAATTAAATAAAATTAAATTGATCTAAATTAAATTAAATTAAATTAAATTAAATTAAACTAAATTAAATTAAATTAAATTAAATTAAATTAAATTACATTAAATTCAACTAAATTCAATTAATTTAGATAAAATTAAATTAAATTTAATAAAATTAATATAAATTGATCTAAATTAAATTAAATTAAATTAAACTAAATTAAACTAAATTAAATTAAACTAAATTAAATTGAATTACATTAAATTAAACTAAACTAAATTAAATTAAATTAAATTAAATTAAATTAAATTAAATTAAATTAAATTTAATTAAATTAAATTTAATTAAATTAAATTAAATTAAATTAAATTAAATTAAATTAAATTAAATTAAATTAAATTAAATTAAATTAAATTAAATTAAATTAAATTAAATTAAATTAAATTAAATTAAATTAAATTAAATTAAATTAAATTAAATTAAAATAAATTAAATTAAATAAAATAAAATAAAATGAAAAAACAAATATAAAAAATAAAATAAAAAAAAAATAAAATTAAAAAAAATACAATTAGTGTAATTTGATTTATTTAATTTAATTTAATTTAGTTTAGTTTAATTTAATGTGATTTAATTTAATGTAATTTAGTTAAACTAAAATAAAGTAAAATAAAAAATAATAAAATGAAATACAATGAAATAAAACAAAATAAATAAAAGAAAATGAAATAAAACAAAACAAAAGAGAATAAAATAAAATAAGAAAAACACAAGAGTGGAGAAATATGTCTATCAGCATGGATATCTTATTCAAGCCACAACACACTCTCAGATTACATAAGGTTTGATTGATCAAGTGATAAGTTCGCATTAGTCATAATTTTCTATAGAACACTTCATTCCAAAAAGAGCAAGGCATGCATGAAGTTGATTAAAACTTAAAAAAAGTGTAAAGCAAATATTGTTTATGTAATTGCAAATACGATAACAACTTCAAAAATACATAATTTAAGAAGACCGATAAAACTGGGCTTCGAATTTATACGCCGCAGATACGAACCGAAATACCAGAGCAAGCACATGTGAAATCAATTTATGTATTGTGAAGTTTGTTTTTGCATTTATGTTGGTAGATGTGTGAAAAGCTAAAAATATGACTCTTCTGTGTGGCGTCTAAAATATCTTTAGTTGGGCTCCAGTACTTCCGCATTTCGTTTTCACAGCACGAGTTTGCATGAGACACCGTCTTAAACTCCATCACAAAGCGATTGCCATTGTCAGAAGTATTGCATTCAAGACGCCTAGTTGCAAACTACCCGCAACTTGTATGAGAACTAGTATTAATCATATATGTAAAAGATGTTTTTTTTAGGGGTATAGAACTTTGAATTGAAATAAAACACAAGAAAATCGTTTCAAGGTCCATCAATTTAACTTTATTGGAAGGATAATTTTATGCCATTAATGTTTAAATATGATTTCGGGCATGTGGCCGCCGCGGCTGGCTCGAATAAAGCCAATTCTACAGGTCCAATTTTCAACCACTTTTTCGAGCATATGGGGCCGTATGTCGGCAATAACGCCACGAATGTTGGCTTCCAATTCCCCTAACGTTTCTGGTTTGTTGGTGTAGACGAGCGACTTCACATATCCCCAAAGAAAATAATCCAATGGTGTCAAATCACACGACCTTGGTGGCCAATTGACAGGTCCATTCCGCGAAATTATGCGCTCATCGAATGTTTCCTTCAATAAATCGATTGTGACGTGCGCTGTGTGGCATGTAGCGCCGTCTTGTTGGAACCACAACTCATCCACATTCATGCCATCCAATTCGGGAACAAAATAGTCGGTTATCATGGCTCTATACCGGTCTCCATTAACGGTAGCTGCCTCTCCAGCATTATTGCGGAAGAAGTATGGCCCAATGACTCCACCAGCCCATAGAGCACACCAAACAGTCAGTTTTTGTGGATGTACTGGCGTTTCAAGGGTCTCATGTGGATTCTCTTCACTCCAAATGCGGCAATTTTGCTTGTTGACGTAGCCATTCAACCAAAAATGAGCCTCATCACTGAACAAAATTTTGCGATGAAAATCAGCATCGAAATCAATCTCATTTTCGGCCCATACACCAAAATCACGACGCATTGCATGGTCTCGCGGCTTTAATTCTTGCACAAGCTGGACCTTGTAAGGTCGCAAGCCAAGATCTTTGCGCAAAATCTTCCATAAAGTTGATGGACAAAGCTCCAATTGCTGTGCACGGTGGCGAATCGATTCATTCGGGTCCTCTTCAACACTTTGCTCTACAGCGGCAATTGTTTCTTCGGTGCGCACTGTTCGACGTCTCTGCGGATGCGTATTATCACATAGAGTAAACGTAGTGCGAAAACGATCCATGGTTAACCGAATTAATTGCTCTGATGGACGATTATGTCGACCATAAAATGGACGGAGCTCACGGTAAACTTCGCGAACTGAACCATTATTTTCGAAATAAATTTGCACGATTTGCAAGCGTTGTTCTTTTGTCAACCTGTTCATGATGAAATGGCAAACCAAACTGAACATAAATGACATTAGAGTTGCCAGATTTGACCACAAAATGTCAGTTTTATCTCTATTCGAAAAACAAACCTGTAAAAAGAACACCCTGTATAATAACATTAAAAAATCCCACTTATATTGGAGGTGCCACATCACGTTTTAACTTTTTCGGCATATGTTCGGAGCTAGTTTCATATAATTTCTCACCAAATTGAATTAGTGGATGTCTGTATATTATAGATATTTATATAAGGGATCATTATTGATAAAACAAAATCCGAAGCAATAATTAATAGAATTTTTGTCTATATGTCTGTATATTCGTGCGCGTATCACGCAGAAGCTGCTTATTGGAGTTGTATGAAAACTGTTCCGTTGTATGACTAGACGTCTAAAGTAAAGTCTAAGGTATCCCTTATTTCGATAACACTACCGGTTTCTAAGTTGTCGACCATTATATAAACCAAGGTGACCCAGAATATGTTAGTACAATATGGGTATCACACGAAACGTGCTAATAAGTGTTCAATTGGTTACGGAGATAAAGTGATCACTATAACCATCCCAGACCAACTTTTAAGACGATTCCAAACGTGAATAAACTCACAACAGTAGTTTCCGAGTCCATTGAGCACAAAGTTTGTTATACGATAAATATAAGCTTTGTATTTGTCGTTGTTAGAGGTATAGCCTTATTCAGGTTGTTTACATTTCAATCAGTAAATTCTAGTTGTAGCCTAGTATTTTCCTGATTAGTTTAGTGCTTGTCTGCGGGGTATGTTTTGGTGGCTGTATGTGTTGCAAGCTAAGTCAGAACGTCAAATTGAATAAAATAAATTAAAAAGGATGTTGTCGTTGCGGTATCCGTTGGAGACAAATTCATTTATTAAATTAACTAAAGCACAAGAAACAAACGATTTGGTGATGTTAAACAAAAACAAAAACCAAAAGTAAATAAAGGAAAAAATGAGGTGGCGCAACACCACACGCAGCCCCATAATAGTGCCACATTAGTCACGCCAAGCAACGAGTCTCTTGTAATTCATAAAGTAACTATGGAGCGGAAACGCTTTGCTTTGACTTATCATTTGGTAATATTGAGTAAGCACATATGGAGGAAAAAATAAGAAAACTGAAGGCGAACGCTCGCCTCCTCTTTGCATGGCGCTTAAAGCAGCGAATTGAATTTACGACACAAAAACAAAAAAAAATCGTTTACATTATTTTTAACAATTTCAAGCTTGAAATAGGCGTGATATATTTGTTATCTCTTATCCTATAAAAAATCTTATAGAATTAGATTCCGTGCTAAAATTCAGACTATGCTATCGATCTTCACACCCAAGCTTTTCATATAATTTTCTTACATACTCGCGCTTTTTTAAATAACTCATTTACATTTTTCGTTGTTTTAGCCTGTGAGTGTAAACAAAAAAAAAAAAAGAAAGAAAAAAATATAAACAAAAAATATTGCCTAAGAAAAATATTAATCCTTAGGTCAAAGTAGTCTTCAGTTTTCTCCTAACCGCACACAACCCCCTTTAAATATTTCTTGCCTTTTTCTAAAATTTTACTACAAAAATAGCAAAGCAATCCCTGGTTCCACTCCCGGCACCGCCCCCCGCACGCGCCAACAACTATTCAAACCTCTAATGCCCAAATATTCTTTCATTTTCTTACTATTTCATATTCTTTATTCTGTATTTATTATGTATATACTTTCAGCTTTTTATGTTTGTTTTGTTGTTGTTGGCCCTTTCTTTGATTTTGATTTAATACCTAAAAGAGAACGATTTTTATTTAAACATGACAACAACAATGACTAGGCTAAAAGAAAAGAAAATGAAAAATGGAAAAATTTGCCAAAAAGCTTTGCTGGAGCGCTGCACAATGGGGCAATATATCGACTATTGTGGTCAAAAATCTTCAAATATTCAACGCGTGCCACTACTTAGTGTTACTTTCTTGTGCAAAAATGCTCTCTGTTTTTATCCTTTATCAACCTTTAATTGGTATTTAAACGTCTAAAGGATTTTGGTTCAAGAAAGCGTGATTTTTTTTGCGAAAGCTGAGCACCTTTAGAAGTGTCACGGGACCTCACCGCTAGTTTCTCCTCACTGGGTTGCAAAGGATATCTCTACACCTCTACAAATAATAAAATTGTAATAAGTCCATGTCTGTACATTGCATGTATTCTAGAAAAATGGATAGGAGGGATCATTATTTAACCAATAGAAACAAAAGCAACAGTTCTCACAATTTTTTGTCGGTCTGTCTCTATGTTTGAACGCGTATAACTCAACAACTGCTAAACAGAACGAAGTACACTTTCATCCTTGCATTACTAGATGCTTTGCTTGAAACTAAAACTATCCCTTAGTTCGATTACTCGACCGGTTTCGGAGTTATCGACCAATATGTGGACCAATATGTGGACCAAGGTGACCCAAAATGCGTGAGCACAATATTGGTATCAAAGGAAAGGTGCTAGTGAGTTTAATTTAACTGTTTTCGGATATATAATGATTAGAATCGGATTCAGCCTATTATAAGTACTGAGACGCACCAAAGCGTGGCCGGGTTTTCTTGTACACAAATCAACTTTTAAGTGCGGCCTCACACTGGAAGATATTGATCAAAATTTCGTTAATGGATGTACTGATTATTCAGCGAAAATCACTGCTACAGCAAAAACAAAAACAGGCATTTAGATAATACAGTAGACTGTTTCATGAATACTAGTAAATTCAGACAAATAGTCAGATTCTCTAAGTGCCTTACGGAAGGAGTGGCTGAGAGGGTGATATGACCTTAACAGCTCGAAGTGGTTATATAAAGTCGTTCACAAGACAGTCAGAGTAGCACGTGAACTTACCAATGTGCATTCCGGGTTGATATCGGGAATGGAGCTTTCATTTCGACAACACTCAGAAAAATCGAGTGTTCTTTCTTTCCGAATAAGCACGGCATTACTCATTGTACTAGTTGTGTCTTTCTTAAAGTTCAACATCAGGCGTATGTAAATCTAGATATAACTTAAACGTGTCCACTGTATGTCGGAGAAGGTATCAGGACCGTGGATCACGCTTTTTTTCTTTGGTATTCTAAGCTCTCAAAAGAAAGATGTTTGGTTTGCTTTCGGATTGAAGCTTTCGTGGTTGAATGTTGGAAATATATGCAAGAACCCCATTTTGAGAAAGACACTACCAAAATGTTCACTGGTTGGTGTAGTGAGTCCCCTCTGATAACACAGCTCGTAATAAATGATAAATATTGTTGGAAAACTGTCAACTGATCGACCGCCTTTGTGGGATTCCCGACCATATATATAAATAAAGTTCAACTTAAAAAATTTGAAAAGCTGGCCGAGCTTTATAACCTTGAATCCGATGTCGGGCGCTCTACCGTCTCTTTTCCACCAGTTTTGCACATTATCGAACTAATGGAGTTGGACCCACAGTGCACTTCCACTCGTCCCTTTTTGCCTTTTCTAACTAAAATTGAAATGATTACGAGTACTCGTATATTTCTACTACATAGATGCTTGTTAGAGCGCATAAAAATGCTGAGCTGTTGCTGCTGCGGTGGGATGTTTCCTAACAGACGCAAAAGCGTCTTTCTAATCCACCAAATGTTCTACAAAAAAAGGAAAAAAAAAACGCCAATAAAAAGCAAGTAATAAATGAGAAAATAAGAACGACGCGCCACAACACAACTAAAAAAGACGGCAGAGCGCTAACATTGCACCCATTTCCTTGCTATTGACGGTACGCCCACAACGCCGCGCGCCGTTTCATCAACTTCAATGAGTTCACAAGCGAAGCGCGCGTTGTATCATTGCGATGCTTCATATTCAAATTCATAATGCCACATTTTTTTTCGTGTTCATATTTCTTTCTTTGCTCGTACGCGTAGTTAATGTGCTGCTGCTCGCCTATGTAAAGTTGTGAGTATGTGTGAGTGTGGCATTTCTTGGGGGAGTTGAGGTGTTTCTGTAATCGGAAACTTTCTCAAGCGGGGCTTCAGCAACAAATACAACAACACTTGATACTATTACACTAACAGCAGCGTCGGATTTGGCAGCGGCAGCGGCAGCATTAACGTTGGAGTGTGCTGTGTGTGGTGTGGGTTGGTGCGTTACGGTGCGGTGTGTGTTGACGAGCTGCTTGTAGATTTTTGAATAGAATTCTGGTTAGTTTTTGCGCTTACAACGATAATTTTTCAGGGTTGTTTCATAGGGTACACAAACGTTCATGCAGAAAAAAAATTATACGCACACACACATACATATGCATGAGTTTGTTTGTATGTCAACCAAAAAAATGAGAAAACTGCAAAGTAAGAAAAGAAGGAAGCTGAAGAAGACGAAGCTAAAAAAATGAAAAGTTTATAATTACTTACTTTTTGATGAATTGGATAAATAAAAAATATCGATTGATATTAGAGCAAAAATAAAAATAAAAAATAAAGAAAAACTAAACAAAAAGAAAGAATAAGCATGGGTTTTGCGAGTGAGTGGGTGAGTGAGCGAGTTAGCTTGTGGTGATGTGTATGAATGTGTGCTAGTTGCTGTTGTGCTTTACAGTGGGGTGGTATATGGTGAGTAGATTATTATTCTCTTTTTACAAGGGAGAAAACTCTATTGAAAGTCAAGGATTTATTCGCAATTTCAAAGCTAGTAAAACATTCATAATCTCGTTTAGAATAAATGAATATGAAGGAGGATGGATGTTAAAAGCATTGAATGAATATTTAGATAAGTGCGTATACAGCACTTTTGCTTAGATTTATAGCTAAATTAAATATAGAGATCAATTCAGAGGTACTTTGAAGTTAAAATACACAACTCCAAGACTGAACTGATTTCAATACTTTTTATACCTAGTAGTGCTACGCACACAAGTTATATTAATTTTAGTCGTCTAACGGCAGTACGTAACGGCATAAACGGATCGAGATAGATATTGACTTATACATATCAAAATATTCAGGACGAAAAGAGAAATTGATTAAGCCATGTCCGTCCGTCCGTCCGTCTGTGAACACGATAACTGGAGTAAATTTTGAGATATCTTAATGAAATTTGGTATGCGGGTTCCTTGGCACTCATCTCCGAGCGCTATTTAAAACGGGCGAAATCGGATTGTAGCCACGCCCACTTTTTATATATAGAATATTTTCGAAAACACAAAAAAAGTGATTACTCAGTACATAATACACCCATGAGGATTTGGTGAATACATTGAGATTGAGGCACAAAATAAATTTTTCAAGAAATTTTGGAAAATGGGAGTGGCACCGCCCACTTTTGATTGAGTAAAACTTAGAAATAATATTAATCATAAATCAAAAACCGTTCAAGATATCGAAACGAAATTCAGCACGCAGGAAAAAAATGGACGGGATCGGTTAAGGTCTACGCCCACTTTTATATGAAAGATTTATTAAATAGGCAATAACTTTGCCTAAAATAGCTTTACATCATTTATATTTCACTTTTAAAAATGGACGGGATCGGTTAAGGTCTACGCCCACTTTTATATGAAAGATTTATTAAATAGGCAATAACTTTGCCTAAAATAGCTTTACATCATTTATATTTCACTTTTAAATTTTCCGTAAGCAAAGAAATCCAAAAAAAAAATGTTCGAAAATGGGCTTGACCCCGCCCTTTTTATAGTGGATTACTCCACAAAACTTTTTATGCCATAACTCCGTCCAAAATTCATTTGTCGAAGCGAAATTTAGTGATAATGTTCTATATATTGCTGTAAAAATGGGAGAAATAGACCCAGTTTTTTAACATAGTTCCAAAAATTTTTTTTTTTAATTTAAAAAGCGATATTTCTACAACTAAGCAAGTTATATCAATCAGATTTTGAACACATAATAAGTGCGGCGCCGCCCACTTTTTAGCATAAAATTTCTGCTATTTTCAAAGGCAATCGCTTATAATTCAATCTTGATATTTCAAAGAGAATTGGTCAGGTGCTTCTCAGTAGTATGTACGAGGTGTGTTCAAAACGTATCGCGAATTTTGAATTTTCGCTGGTTACGTATATTCGAATTTCGAATTTTTTGTGGCGTTATGTTGGTACTCATGTCTCTCACTTATGCCGACAAGCTCGGCCATTTTGAATGTTCATTTAATTGTTGACAGCTGCTTTGCTTGCACGTGTTTTGGATCGTCTTCGATTTTTACCTATTCAAAAAAATGGATCAAAGAACCTGTATCAAATTTTGTGTGAAAAACGAAATTAAGTGCGCGGATGCATTCCAAATGTTGACTGTGGCATACGGAGAAGCTACCTTGGACCGAAGCAACGTTTATCGGTGGTACAAAATGTTCTCAGAAGGCCGAGAAGATGTGCAAAGAAGAACAAAAATTGGCTTTTGCACCACGATAACGCTCCTGCTCACGCATCGTTGCTTGTGCGCGACTTTTTGGCCAAAAACAACACACTAATGATGCCGCAGCCACCGTATTCCCCAGATCTGGCCGACCTGTGACTTTTTCTTGTTCCCTAAACTGAAGAGGCCCATGAAAGGACGACGTTACGCTTCTCTTGACGAGATAAAGACGGCATCGAAGGAGGAGCTGAACAAGATACAAAAAAATGATTTTTTGAAGTGCTTCGAAGATTGGAAAAACCGTTGGCACAAGTGTATAATATCTCATGGGGATTACTTTGAAGGGGACAAAATAGATATTCATGAATAAATAAATAATTTTTGAAAAAACACAAAATTCGCGATACTTTTTGAACACACCTCGTATATCCAAATATCATTAATTTAGACCAAAAAAGTTCGAAGTTATGAAGAATTGAAACTTTGTATAGCCTGAGGGCTTGGCTCCGCCCACTTTTCCAAAGCTATATGCTGTCTATGCTGTATCCAGTGAACCCAAGTATATATTGTGAAAATTTCATAAAGATCGGTGGAGTTCTTTGGCGCCTATAAAAGACACACATTTTTTATATCTTTCGGCATAAACGAATCGAGATATATATTTAATAATGTATATCCAAACTATCTCTCTGTAATTTCGATCCCACTGAGAACCCTAATAAATTCCCCTAATCAACCAATAACAATTTGTATTTCATAATCGTCACAGCGTGTTGATTATTATATTTACTTTTGAAAAATTTTTTAATTTCTTGTGCATTTAACATTTCAAAAAATATATTTTAACCAAACCATTTAATAATCTTTCCACACTAGCATTCGGTTGAGGTAGTGTAAGTGGTCGCGACGGTGGTCAAACTACCGACAAAACCCACTAATCAGTAACAATTTATTTTTTCCTCTATTATAGAAACTGCTAAATTTAATCGTAGAACGACTAACCTCGTAACACTGGTTCAAATGTAAGCAAATCAAAAAGTTATCAAACACAACAAAAAAAATAATTATAAAAACTTGAAAATAATCAAAGGTAATCAAAAAAATCAAGAAAAAATAAAAATTAATTAGAAGTAATCAAACATAATAAAAAAATAGTTATAAAAGATCAAACATAATCAAAGGTAATCAAAAAATAATCATAAAAAAATAAAATATAATCAAAACAATCCAAAATAAACCAAAAATAATCAACAAAAAAAATCAAAAACACTAAAAATTATCAAAAAAAATTAAAACGAAACAATCCAAAAAAATCAGAATTAATCAGCAAAAAAATTCTAAAAATTAAAAATAGTCATAGGTAATTAACTAAATTTAAGAAAAAATCAAAATTAATTAAACAAAAATCTAACACAAGAAAAAAGTAGTTGTAAAAAATTAAAAATGATCAAAGCTAATTAAAAAATAATCAAAAATAATCAGAACAATCCAAAATAAACCAAAAATAATCCCAAAAAAAAAATCAAAAATACTAAAAATAAGCAAAAAAAAAATAAAAATGTATCTAAAATCATCAAAACAATCTTAATAAACCAAAAATAATCAACAAAAAAAATTTGATGATTAAAAGTAATCAAAAAAAATCAAATGTTATCAAAAATAATACAAAATAATAGTATTTTTCCTACTCTACTCAATTAAAACAACTTTTAGGAATTAATTAAAAAATTATTATTAAAAAAAAAAACAATAATAATTTTCATAAAAATTAAAAAGTGCAAAATTATTATTCTTGACCTTGATCTCGTTTTATGACACTTGATAATGTACAGGCCGTAAAAACAAAAAAAATTTTTGGTACAAAAAAACAAAAAAAAAATAATAAAAAACATCAATTGCAGACTTTTTAAGGCAACTAGAGATCGCCCAGTGGTTGAATTTCAACCACACAACTTTATTTTATTTTAATTATTTGCTATACATTTTTCCCTTATTTTCTTTGCCGTTAATCTCCCATAACAACTTTTCGTTTTCTTTGATTTCTTATTTTACTCTCTACATGTTCTATTTTAAGTTTCTCTTATTTCCTTTCCTTTCCCTTCCCTTTCTTTCCTCTTCTTACCCTTCCTTTCCTTTCCTTTCCATACCCTTACTTTCCTTTCCTTTCCATTCCTTTCCTCTTCTTACCCTTCCTTTCCTTTCTTTCCTTTCTTTAATCTTCTTTCCTTTCCCTTCCTTCGCTTTCATTTCCTTTCCTTTCCTTTTCTTTCCTTTCCTTTCCTTTGCTTTCATTTTCTTTCTTTCCATTCCCTTCCTTTCCTTTTAGTTTCTTGCCTTTATTATCCTTTACATTCCGTTCCTTTCCTTTCTGTTCTTTTCCTTTTCTTACCTTGCATTTTATTTTATTTTATTTCAGTTCACACCAAACCAACCACAAATACAAAAGCAAAACAAACTCCCGTGTTGAATACTCTATGGATAATCATTTATTTTGTTTTTGTAAACACTGTTTGTATCATCAATGAAGTTCACAAATTTTGCTCATGTTTTACATTACTTGTTTAATGTGTCAAAAAAAGCAACTCTTCGCACTCCCAGTGAGAGCCGATTACGCTAGTAATACAAAAACATGCATGACATGTCTACGCACACAACTACGGCTCTATTGTGTCAATACATTTTTGGCATTTGTGTTAATGTTTTTTTTAAACTACTTTTTCAATATTATAACTAATTTTTGTTTAAGCTTTTTTGATTGACGGCACTGCAGCTTTGGAAATACCTATCCATACATAAATAATAGTTAATACCTAAGATTTATAGTTTGGACATACAGTGGGACAATTTCCCTTCAACTTGCGCATTTATATTATAGATTAAATGATCCAATCAATCAATCGATTACTATATTCTTATGTGAATTTAAAAGGTCTGCCAAAAACGTACAATTTCGGAATTTTATATAAGACTATCCTTACTCAGAATGAGTATTAGGAGTGCCTAATCTTAACGTAAATTTCAAACACTTTTTGTTGAGGTAGGGCGTTCTTCAAAAAAAATCTTACATAAAGTGATCTTTAATGAATTTCTGAAATGATCATCTTGGGAAAAAGTACCTGGAATATGGGATTCTAGAAAAATATTCTAAAATAGAGTGATCTCTCACTCAGCCATTGATATAGTTTGTATATATGTATGTATGAGATCTCGAAAATCCCTCACAAGGTTTCTCTTTCGAATTCCACACACAATAAATAGTTTTAGTCACTCCACCAGAAAGTGTAGCCATAAAACAACTCAAAAAACACTTCCATATAGTCAAAGTTAAATAAAATATCTAAATGTCGGCGTAGCTCATTAGCATAAGAGAAATTGCTCCTTACCACCAGCCTTAAACAAGAAAGCGCATTAAGCCAAAAGCACACTCTACACAGACTTTTATACACACACACTTATATACCAAAGCACATATGTATGTGAGTGTGACCGTGCGACATATTAAAAGCAAGTAACGCCATTGTCAACCATTTCGTATCATCATCAATAAAAACTTTGAACCAAAAAGCTGCCGCCGCCACCACCACTAAATCAATACCCAAGCAAGTTCCCGGCATGAATGCCTTGAGACGTCTCTATCTCTAAAGTTGAGGAAAAATATTATTTCTCAATATTTTCAAATATTGTATGTGCGTATATTGTAAATCTTATTGAGTTTGTCGCTGATCCTTACCATAACCTTCATAGTCGATACAAAAACTTTATCGTTACTTACAAAAATTCAACCAACGAATTGCAGCAACAACAACGACAAAAATTCGATTGCAATGGTAATGCAAGAATGCATTAATAAAGACGAACAAACGCATGCTTCGCGTAACATGCAGATGGTATTCGGGTTGCGTCTTTAAAAGACTAGTTCTAACTGAACCAATCATCATCCTATTAAAAGATAGGTTATCCCCTAAATAAAATTTGCACACATTAGAAGGCTTTTGGGGAAAACGTGAATCCCATTTCCGTCAATTTATAATGCCGCCACAAGTTGGTGAGGCTAAGAGACTAGCCATCCATCAAATGCGCCAGTATCGACACAACACAACGCCGATTTTCGTCATTGTCGCTGAGATTAAGGAAGCCATAATGAAGGCCAAGCCATCAAAATCAATTCGGCCCGACGGTATTGCCATGAAGATGTTGACAAACCTCGACCAAGAAGGACAGAGCCGTTTAGCGGCTATTTTCAACCTCCCGCTAACCAACTTCTACATTCGTGGCGAGAGTGATTTCCTTTGTAAAACCTGGGAAACCGGGGAAGTTAATAGCGAAGTTACTAGAAACAATACAACTTTCAATACCACAATGCAAATTTGCACTTGGCTAACCATCAACGTGAATTCCGAAACCAAGACAGCACAACAACCGCTCCCCAATCCATCAGTACACAAATAAACAATAGTTTAAACCAACACTCTCCGAACTACAGGACGGTGTTCGTGGCACTTGCCCTATTAAAAGCCTTTGACACGGTCATCCATGCCACGCCCCTTCACGCCCTGGAAGAACCAGAGCTTCCTGTCGGCCTAAAAATGTGAACCGCTAAATATCTTAACTCTCAGCAGGCGTCACTGACTAAACATCGAAATCAGGAAGGATAAGACAGGAGGTGTCACAGGGTTTCTTCCTATCAAACGTTTTGTTTAATTTCTATATATCGCAGCTTCAGCAAGGCCCACTTTACTGACGAACTCTGTACAAGGATCCATAGTTATCTCCTAGACATTTTCAGCTCCTTCTCAGAGCAAAATCAGAATCTAAACGTCTACGTAGATGGAGTAACCTTACCTTACCACACTAAAATCTTAGCAGTGATGTTTAACAACGGCCTCACCATTGCTAATCATGCCAGAGAAATAGGGAACAGAGCAGCAACAAGATCCTCAAGTCACTCTTCGGCAAAACTTGGGGAAAAGATAAAGAAGCCTTGCTTCCTACATAGAAGGATATCGGCTGACCGGTTATTGATAACGTTGCGCCGATATGGTAGCCCAATCTTTCTGATACCAATTGGAGGAAGTTGCAAGAGCGCCAAAACACCGTCAGCAGAACTGCCACGTTATGTCGCCTTATATCACCTGTATCCCAACTCCATCAAGAGACTAAAATTCTCAGTGTTACAGAGCACTCGAAGTTGTTTAGCAGATAGTTTCTACTGAACTTAGTCATCCAAACTGACATCTTCTGGATGAAGTTCCGCCACCTTGAGACACAAGGAAGCAGCTCCGTAACCACTATGAAGAAATTCGGCACCACCTTACCCAACCGATTGTGCTGCGTAACCAGAGGGGGTTTTTAAATAACCTCCCAGATATTGGCCTGCGAACTCCGTAATTGATATACAACCACCCGATATAGCTGAAGGAGAGCGTCCTTCAGGGGGAGACTAGAGTAATATTAGCACAATATCGATCTGGATATTGTAATAGCTTAAACTCTTACTTATCCAGACTCAAGCTCCCCACAAGACCAAATACTTGTCAAACATATGGTATGATACTTAACATCTCTTTACTTGTTCATTTGAACCTACTCTTCCCCCACCAGTGACTGAACTTGCAAGATTGTATCACGGTTGTAAAACATTATTGGACCGATATTATTTGATTCGATAGTGCTCGAACCCAGTAAGAATAATCGAAGAATTATCGAAATCGTCAAGATATGTATTTTCTTTAAACTTCGATTTTTACAAATCGATTTTTATATAAACAAAAAAATCGATTATTGAGTAATCGGTGTTTCCCACTCGGGGTCACATCCCTAGATAAAAGTTGGTAACTGTGCTTTTCCTTTGGATTTCTAGGTTGCATCTTCTTCGTTTTAACGATGATCCCCAAATAGACGCAGTTCAAAACAGTTCCGCATTTGCATCTATCAACAGTGACATTTAATTTTGGATGCAGTGCAATTTCATGCTGGGCGCTTGCATCTCTAACCAACGCATTTTCATTAATTCACACTCTCAAAGGCATTGGCAGCGATATAACAAACTTGCTTAGTTGTAGAAATTATTGCTAGTGAAAGATGTGTGTAGACTTGGCAAAGCTGCAGCTGAGCTTGCTGCTTGGGAAGGCAGTCCGCGTGGGAGACCCCAAAACACCACGAGTCGACCTACGTCAGCCCGTTACCCGCGCGAACGCTCTGCTCCACTGTTAGCAAACGCTTTTCATCGATTGCGAATTTTCGCGCTTGTGGCTCAAAGCGACTATGGAATTTATACATTTTTCATAGTTACAAGTTTGGCGCGCTGGCTGCCGAATTCCAAGATACTCTTCTCAAGCATTGCTCTCGGCGTTTTAGCATGGTGAAGCGCGCAAACAAAAAAATAAAAAAAATGTTGCTGCCACCGCAATTGCTCCACTGCCCCTTTCACGCTGTTATTCGCTACCCAATTTTTTTTTTAGTTTACATAAAATTTTACAAAGCAATAAAAAGAAAAGCAAAAACCAAATAGGAAAAAGAATCGATGTAAGGGCGGAAAATAGCGAATTGTAGTGTGGTAAATGGTAAGTATAAAAGCGCTCAAGAAGAAAGCACCAAAACAGATACAGAGAAACTTAAAAAAACAAAAATAAAAAACGACAAAAAATGTGGCGCAGTTTCATTAGTTTTACGGCAGTTGCCGCGTATAGCGTGCAGCCGAAGGTGTTCATAAGGAGGCAGCAACGAAACTTAGCTAAGATACTTTACTAACTGCCACGCTACTAAGCTGCTCGCTGCGTTGTTTTACTCAGTGCGGCAAGCGAAAGAAATCTCAGGCAGAAACTGCTGCTTGGCGAAATGTTAACGTTGGCAATAAATCTGAATTGAACCGCTCCAAAGAGAGCTTTTCTTTAGCAGTTGCGCTTACAGAAGGGGGGCGGGACAGGGGTGAGGTTGTGGGAATGTCAAAATATTTGTATAGCCGTTTGGCAGTGCATTCGAGCTAAGTGAGTATTAGAAAAGAAAACTTCTTGGATAAGCAATTGGTTGGAGGGAAAGTGTATCGATTGGTTTGTGTGGTGGGGGTTCATGCGTCGCAAATATTATGTGGGGCAGCACTTAAATATTGAATTTAAATTTTATTCATGGAAAGAATTTGGCACTTGTTTTGATGGATTACGTTTTTAGATAAATGGATATGTACATAGGTATTGTGAAGTGAATATACATATATACCCCTCCCATAATGTCCTCCCAATAAATATAAAGGCGATGACGATATCGTCTCGAGTTCGAGGTGAATTCGCGAAAGCCAGTTTTCTCGAGGATAATTTCTCGCAATAAAAATTTTTTTTACCTAAAATTAGCAGTTGTTGGAAGAATGTTTGAGCTCTAGGCCACCCAAATTTTTTTAAAATGAAACTTAAAAAAAATTTTTTTTTTTTTGTTTTTGTTACATATATTATACAATATATTCTTATAATTTAAATGGTCGACCAGGTGCAGCCAAAAGTTTCTTGAAGATGACGTCAAACTGAAGCCGAATTTCGACAATATTCAAGTTATATGAATATAACAAAGCAAAAATTTTTATACCTTTCATGAACATGAAATGGTATTATAACTTTGGTCCGATGTTTGTAAGTATGAGAAAAAGAAGAGATAAATATACCGAAATGATCAGGGCGATGAGCTGAGTCGATTTAGCCATGTTCGTCTGTCTGTCTGTCTGTTTGTGCGCAAACTAGTCCCTCAGTTTTTGAGAAAATTTGATGAAACTCGGTGTGGGGCCGATATTTTGTAATATATTAATAATTTGGCGGAACCAACAAGTTCGGATCAATACAAAGCCTAGCTCCCATATAATCGATTGCTCCGAATAAGGGAGTTTGACCTATAAATATCGAAATTTAAGAGCTAGGAACTTTTTATTTGGCGCGTTGAGTTCACATTAAATACGCAATGTGACTAGTGAAAATCACCCAAATCGGACCAACATAACATATAGCTCCCATACAGTCGATAGCTTCGATAAATGGGTTTTGGGCTATAAATTTTGTAATTAAAAAGCTAGGAGCGCTAAACTTTGCAGGTTTGGTACTGATTATGTATGTAATGTGTGTAGTGAAACTCAGCCAGATCAGACCTACATAACATATAGCTCCCATACAATCGACTGTTCCGATAAATTGGGTTTGGGATATGTATATTTAAATTACCAGTTCTGCAGAGTTTGTACTAATTGTAAGTAGGGATCGGACATTTAAAAAATGTTTAATGCGTATTCATGAAAGGCATAAAAGTCTTGGGCACAGTCGAAGACAGCCCTTTCCTTACTTGTTTTTTTTTTTATTATACATACAAGGATTTGGGTGGCGTAGATCTCAAAAATTCTTCCACCAACTTTCTGAAGGCGGAATAACACAAAAGAAAGACGAAAAATAGAAGTTTATTTGATAATCAAAGGATGACATCGCGACGAAAATTTAATTACAAGAAGCGGAGTACTGAGAAGTCAATGACAAAAGTTAGTTTAAAGAAATGTTGTGTTTTATTCGTTTTATGAAAAAGAGGCAAAAAAAATTTTATCAAGAGTCAGCTGTTTAGAGGCGTTGAAGGAAAGTTATAGAATTGCATTTTCGTTAAGAACAAACGCCGAGAATTTGGCGATAAGTTACAGAATCAGGCTACAGAACCGGTTCCATAAAATTCCAAGTATTTCAAAATACTCGAATCGCTAAAGTGTTAAAATTTCGAATTGCCGACGATCCGAGAAAGTACAAATTCTCGAATCGCTAATAATAAGTGACTCGCCTAGAAAACGGATGCGCTGATTTATCACCGCAAAATATTAGGAAAAATTAAAAGCAGCGCACTACAAAGTTGGTAAAGAAGTTCAGCCTTCATCCAATCGGAGATATCGCGCACAACTATCCTTATTGATTTTAAATTTTTAGTAACTCGTGGCAAAACAGAATCTTTTGTCTAACAGCTTAATATCTTTAGCAATGTCTTGTATTTCTGGAATTCTCTTCTTTTCAAATAACACGGTCCTCTATCCTTATTTCTTGTATTTTTATTCCTACCAAAATTCTGCGCTGCCTAGGTATTAGTAATTGGAAAGGTTTTAGAAGCTTTCCAGTTCACTAATATTATAAAAGGGTAAGTTTGCGAGTCTTTCGCGTCTTAACTATTCAAGCAATCTCTACAAAATTATTTACACTTTTTCTCAGAGGTATGGAAAAGGTAACAAGATACACGCGATGTCCATACTTCACATGGTTATGGAATAATAACAATAATTCCTAACGGATACCCACCATTCCACCCAACCAACACGAGGGGCGCATCCGCATAACGGACGGTTTTTTTTTTTTTATATATATGTGTTGCCGAGTCTTTGAAAAGCAGGGGTTTACTAAGTGTCGAGATCTAAAAGTGCTCAGCTACAGAGGAAAACTCATCAGCTAAGTAACACAAGAAATTAAAACTTATAAATAATATATTAAGCGAAGAAAGAATCAGTCTGATTGTAAAGAGTAAATTCATAAAGTTGCTATGGGTTAAGCGAGAATAGTGTCGATTTTTAATGCTAAAAAGCGAGTCAGAAATATCAAATGTGCTGGAGTGAGTGTTATTATTATCACACAAACATCGGAAAGGCTCATTTAATTTAAAATTAGTCCTACACGGTTTAAAATGTCTTGATGGCCGAAAAGGAATGTGAAAGGTTACTTCTTCCAACAAAATATCGGGGCACTTATGTTATTTATAAAACTTGCACGCGTAAAGCTAAGAACCTATAAGCAAGTCTAAGCTATGGCTTTTGAAAAAATTGGGGTTCCGGGCCCCCTAATACTATTTACTTTTTTATATGTTTTGAATTCTATATAACTCTCAGTATACGTGACATATACTAATGACATTTGGTATACAGGTCATATGTGCAATGTTATTATGAACTGCAAGGGTAAGGCCACATTTGGACTTTGCTATATTTCGATATATTTATCGATATATAAGTTATCGGTCAATATGTGGTTGCGCTCAAACCTTGAAATTTGCATCCCACTAAAGGTCATGTTAACTTTAAAAATTAATGCTAAAAACAATCAAACTTAAGTTCTTTGTTAAGAGTAATTTTCAGATATAACCCCTAATACTTATCTGGTTGATAAATGAAAATTCTTCAGAAGAACTTGTGATCTTTTGTCTATTTCCTTAGTGCCGGCGGAGTTGCCGGTAACAACTAGTTTATTATAAATTACGAAATTTGTAACAAAAAAAATGTTCATTCCAACAGACTAATCACCGTGGCCCGCCAGTGTAATATCCCGCACAATAAAATTCCGGTATATCAAACAACCAAAAAAAACTGTTAAACGATAAACGAAAAAGTTCAAGAAAGCGTTTAAGGAGTTGAAAATGTCACATCATACGGAAACAAAGCACTGCACTTATACAATTTAATAAATTTAATTAATAAATTAAAAATAATAGAACTTAATACAAAACAAACGCCGAGTCAACGACCTTTCGTGAATTGGAAGCAAAAAAATTATGAACGAATACAAGAAAAAAATAAAATAAAATAAAATACAAACATATAGAAAATTAAAAAAAAATATAAGATTGTAAATAATAAATTTCATATTTCGCTCATAGCAAAAACAATAAATGCAATTGAGATAGATGAATGGATGAACGGATAGACACATTATCAATATAATGAATTATTGCCACTTCAGAATAGCAAAGAATCGAACAAACAAAAATGCTATACGAAGTTGAAACAACCGCGCGCAACCCTCCCGTCGGCGACCCCAATTCACCAGAGCTTGAACGTCATTTAGTGTTTATTAAAAAAGTTAATAATTGTATTTTTGTATGATTTTTTCATGAAGCGATAAATGAACCGCAATAAATCAGACAGCGCAGCCAGCCTAGATGCATTTTAGATTTTTAGTCAATTTGTGAGTGGCCGCCGGACAGCGTTCAAAGCGAAGCGAGGGAATACGTATACGACGGCGATTGCAACTAAAATTTGGTTCTTTAGGCATTTGATTTGCACGCCCAAACCAATACGCTAACGCCCATACTTTTTTATAGCTAGTTGCACACATTTTAATTTAACGGCAGCAACGGATTGTAGTACATAGATTTAGAAATTATTAGCAAAAAAGTTGTCGGTTTATCCATTTGTAGCTAAATTAGAGTAGTATTACAAATTAGTGTAGTGGGACTTTAGCCACGCCCACTTTACCTACATCAAGAATTCCTTCAAATAGAAACCTTGTGATAATTCCTTAGCGAATCTCTGTAAACTAATAAAATTCGATGTTTGATCTTTCTGCAGATGCAGACAGTATAAAATGTTGAAAAGTGTAAGAAGAAGAAATTTTAACGATTTTTTAAAAGTGGATAATGCCACGCCCTGTTATTTGCGGAAGCAGTAAGACTTACGTTTTCAAGGAATATTCTAATGAAAAAAGCAATGCTTTTACTAAACACCCAACTAGCATAAATAGTCGCTTAAACGGAGCTGCGACCATTGTTGTGACTTTAAAGTGTTGAACCACTAGTCATGGGCACGTAATAGAAACGTCGTAATTTGTTGGTAACCGCAACGTTTCAACGACCTTCGTATCAGATAACCGTGAGCGTTCCATTGACGCTTTGTTTACGTAGCAATAATGTAACTGCGTGGTAACTGCGACTTTCAGGGAACTTTATGTACAAACCTTTTCTTTTAACATGAAACGAATAAAACTTACGGTCAAACATAATGATACTACATCGGCATGTTCCACGCGACACACACATTTTAATTAAACCTTTCACAAACATGAAATGGTATTATAACTTTGGTCCGATGATTGTAAGTATGAAAAGAAGAAGAGATACACCCATCTCTAACTGTACCGAAATGATCAGGGCGTTGAGCTGAGTCGATTTAGCCATGTCCTTCTATCCGTCTGTCTGTTTGAATGCAAACTAGTCCCTCAGTTTTAGAGATATCTCGATGAAACTTGGTATGGGGCAGCCATTTTGTAATATATTAATCAATTGCCGGAACCAACGAGATCGGATCAATACAACGCGTAGCTCGCATATAATCTATTGTTCCGATAAATACGGTTTGGACTATAACTCTTGTAATTAAACAGGTAGAATAGTAAAATTTTGCAGGTTTGGTACATATTATAAACGTAACGCGGTTAGTGAAAATCACCCAGATCGGACCAACATAACATATAGCTATCATACAATCGATTGTTCCGATAAATGGGGTTTGGGATATGTATCTTTAAACAGTTTTGCAGAGTTTGTAAGTAAGGATCGGACACTTAGAACCGTGATGCGTATTCATGGCACAACCGAAGGCAGCGCTTTCCTTACTTTTTTTTTTTATTAAAATATTTTTATTTATTTTTTTATTTGACTAAATGCACGAAAATCGCATGCGTGTCTATGGTCCTTTGGTACTTAAAAATAATCACTTTGTATAAATATATAAATTGGATACAGTAAGTATGGTAATTTTGTCTAAATTATTTAATTCGTTCAATATCGGCATAACATTTATTTAAAATAATGGGGTATCTTAGAATAAATAACTCAAAGTAATTAACACTTGACGATAGTGTCGGCAACTAAAAGTATTTAACTTTGAATTTATATTTACTACAAAGTACCAAATATCACTTTAGCGTTACTTTGATGTAACAAAGTGATTTTTTCAAATCGTCTCAGAGACAAGCCCCTATTCATGCACTGTATCTCTACCATAGGTCACTCCGTCAATTATGAGTGCTTAGCTTAATTTGTAACATAAAACCCACAACTGGTTATATAATTTTCGGTTTGAATCGAGCTTAGACTTCCTTACTTGTTTGTTTTGGTATTCAAATTTCAATATTGGTTATATTATGATAGTTATGAGCAATTTTATAGTGTATATGCATGGTAAAGTATTTGAGTGCTTGTGTGTGTGAGCAAATATTGGCTGCACTAATATCCAATAATCGAAAAACTTATGTATGTTTGACTCAAAAGTACTTATTTGGATGCAGATAGGCCGAATTTGTTGATTTCCATTCGGCTTCCCACACCACATAGCAAAAGGAAAAAATCAATAGCAGCGCAGAAAAAAAAATTGAGTGCAGCTTTTAAATCTTTTTCTGCTTTTTACCAACATGAAATTAAAATGGTGTGGAATATGGCAAATGGCTCATAAACAATTCCACTACTACACATATAAATTCACATTATGTTTGCAAACAATTTTCCAATTCACCAACAACAAAGACAAAAATATCCAACACACCTAAACTGAGGAAATGACTTTCGAAAAAACTCAACAACAAATTAAAATATTTTACAGATACTATAAACTGTAGCATGTATGTATGTGTATGATATATATATATGTAATAAGTATGTAATAAGAAAAATACTTAAATATTTATGCATGTATGAATGTTGTCCGTAGGCGTACAGCTGACGCCACTAACTCCAAAAACCAAAGCCAAAAAAGGAAAAAACTGAAAAAATTAAAAAAAAAATCCAACTCCTAAAAGCATGCTGCGCTTTGGAGAGCTCAAGTGTTTCGACACAAAGCGAAGAGCAAAATCATTTTCCGCATAACATGCTATTATGACGCTCATAAAGAATTTTGTTGTACTATAATATTATATTTTATAATTTTAGCTTTTTTTCAAACTAATTTTTGCATTTGTATGAAAATCTGATTCAAGCATTTTACATTTGCATACATGCATCTTCTTTTGTTTGTAATAAAACACTTTTTTCTTATTTCTCATTTTTTTATGAATCCAACAATGGAAAGTAGTCAGCTGTCTCTGTGGCAAATCTGCTAATATGTCTGTGTTTGTATGTGTTAAGTTGTTTCTAGCCTACAAAATGATCATGTCAGCTTTCAGCGCCATGAATTGCTATGAAAAAATAGTAATAATGTGATAATAATAACATTAAAAATAAATAAAATGCGTTAACACAAACAACTAAACTCGTCGCACAGCCTTAGCGGGCAAGGGAATCAAGCCATTGAACAGATACACTGAGAAAAGCGAGTTGGTTGTGTATCTTTTCAGTTTTCTTCCAACGTTAAATAATTGTTAGCAAATTAGATATACTCATAAATATTTTGACAAATGCATATTCCAAAAAAAAAGAGGTACCATTTATAAAGGATTTATTTCCACAAAAAAAAAGAAATGTGTTAAAATTATGATAAATCTCACAAACAACCATCATGTCCAGCATGTCCTCAATGCCATTTTGCATTCTAAAAAGTCATACGTAAAAGTGCTTTCTTAAAAAATAAATAAATCAAAATTTTAGAAAAACCCGAAAAAAAAAATGTTTACTTATTTTGTAAGTATTTTTCTGGAACGATTTTCGTCATCCCTTTCGGCGTTGTGCCATCTTCAGTGTCTTTCTTCGTTCTGTTGCGTTCGTGCTTTATTTGTCTGCTTTTATAGTTCTTCGCTTTGCTGTTTATTAGGCACGTTTTGTATGTGCGGCTGGTAGCTGATAGTTTGTGTGTGTGTACGATTGCACTCGTTAAGTTAGTGTTCGGTTTGTAGTCCTGTAGTGTATTTTGCAAGTGTAATCGTTTCGCGAAAGTAATTTGCAGTTCGTCTTTAAATAGTGCGTTTCATATCCATAGCACACTTAGAAATAACATATTTTTTTCGAATATACTTATAAAATCATTTCAATATTTTTGAGGGACTTGTAACGCATTTGATAGGCGTTGCGAAATTGTGAGACACGATACTCACTTGTATCAGCACGAGTAACAATTTCCTGGCAACGAGTTCAACGAAAACAAAACTCCTACAGAAACTGCCCACAATTGCTAATCATAAGAACAGAACTCTAACCGTAACGTTGGATATCGACACAAAACTAGTAACGCTAGCTATATAACGAGACTGTAACGAAATTTCAAGAACATTCGATCATCCTCTATTTGCTGATATTGATGAAATGGGTCCTTCAAACTCTTCGAGTCATTTTGCAATAAAAAACCGGTTTAATAGATTTTGATGAAATAAACTATTTATTTAGAAATAAGAGTTGATATTTTGCAACAAAATTTTAAGCGATTTTTTAATTCATCATCGGCATCATTAGCTGAAACCGCATACCGTTACTTTGTTTGGGTGCTCAAGGAACGTTACCAGTTTCGTTCTGTCCGGAAATGTTCCGTTATGATTGCTTTACTCAGGTAGCGTTACAGCTTTCGTTTCCGGGCAGAGTGCTTCGTACCTGCTTAGGGTCCAGGTAGTCTTGTAACCTAGAGTTTCGTTACTCATTGGGAGCTCTTCTCATCATTCCGCCTCTAATTAACTATGTTTCAATAATTCTATATTACTCAGAACAATAATACGTTCTAGATTTCGTAAAAAGTTCCTATTCGATTTTTCGTTTAAGGTTCTGAAATTTTTCCAATAGAAATCGTGTTTAAGGGTGGTATAAATTAGTATTCAAAAAATAGCGTTGAATTTATAGAATAGTACTACTTTTTTTCTGTAATTATCTTTCGCTGTCAGAAGCGGCATATTTTAATCTTTTTTATCATATAAATTTCATCTTTCTCTTCATGTGATCCTCAATTTCCACTTCTCTTCTCATCTTAAATGCTCTGCTTCTTCCTCTCTCAAGACACCTTACTCTTCATCTTTCTGTTCTTCCTGTTGTGCCTGTTTCCTTTCCTCTTCTTAATACACATCCCTTTCTGTTCCTCTTATATTTTCACCTCCAACCCCGTCACTCCAATTTTTTTTCTCTCCCTAACATTCTTAATATTCCTCTCCTTCTTATTTATCCCATACCTTCTAAGATAATTTAATAAAAATCGGCTGAGTGCTTTGGGAGCCGGTAAAATACACACATTAATTTTTGTTTTTTTATAAAATTAGCGATATCGACCTTTATCAAATAAATAACAATAATCGAGTCATTTTCTTCCTTTCTGTTATGATTAATCGAAAAAATAATAGATGAACTCGCATTATTTAGTTTTTGCATCAGAAATGCTATGAAATAGTGGATTTAGACGAAAGTGAAAGGTTTCACTCATTTGATATTAATTTTAAGTTATAACGCTTTGGATTTTTTACGTACACAAACCACACCAAGAAACCTTTTATTAGTTTTTTTTAAATTATCAGACCCCACAATTTACGTATATGGGTTTCGCGCAGTGTTCTTCTGTGTGCAACTCGCCATCGTGACCAACACATCGCTGCATAATACAAAAGAAACAAAGCGACTGTCTCTAATAAATTTCGGTGATGTGCAAAATTTGTTTTGCGCGGAATTTTTTTCTTGCTTTTTATTACATTTAAAACATGGCTTTTTATAAAATTGATGTAGGAGAAATTAAAATAACCAAAATGTTGTTTGGTAATGTTCAGCGTGGCCAGATAATTAAAAAGTGGGGAATAGAAGATTTGAAAACACCAGACAAAAGTGGCCGAAGCACCGATTTCTATATAAAAACTAGAAACCATGGTCGACACAAAGAGAGGTAAAATAAGAAAAACTAAATAGAATAAGAAAAATAAAATAAAACAAAATAAAATAAAATGAAGTTAAATAACATAAAATAAAATAACATAAAAAAAATTAAGTAAAATAAACTAAAATAAAATAAAATGTAATAAAACAAAATAAAATAAAATAACATAAAATAAACTAAAATATAATAAAATAAAATAAAATAAAATAAAATAACATAAAATAAAATAAACTAAAATAAACTAAAATAAAATAAAATAAAATAAAATAAAATAAAATAAAATAAAATAAAATAAAATAAAATAAAACAACATAAAATAAAATAAAATAAAATCAACTAAAATAAAATAAAATAAAATAAATAAAATAAAGTAAAAATTAAGTAAAATCAAATAAAACAACATAAAATAAAATAAAATTAAATTAAATCAAAGGAAGCAAAATGAAATAACATAAAAAAATCAAGTAAATTAAATAAAATAAAATAAAATAATATCAAATAAAATAAAAAAAAAAATTAAAAAAATAAATAAAATAAAATAAAACAACATAAAATAAAATAAGATAAAATAAAATAAAATAAAATAAAATTAAATTAAATAATACAAAATAAAATAAAATAGAATACAATATAATACAATAAAATAAAATAAAATAAAGTAAATCAAATAAAATAAAATAAATTGAAGTAAAATAAAATAAATAAAAAATAAAATAAAATAAAGCAAATGGAATGAAATAAAATAAAATAAAGTAGAGAAACCTAAAATAAAATGAGCAGATTTCGTTTCGAGGAACTGTTGTTTAAAAAAAGTGTTCTTGCAGAGAGCCTTAGCAAACGTAGAACCGTTGCATGGAAAGAAGATTTGTAGCTGGTATGAAGTGAGCCTGATTTTGCAATCTAGTTCCAACTATTTGCAAAAACACTGTAGAGGCTGGGAACAAGAAGGTCAATCTGGTAACACTGGGCATCTGTAAAAAATATATAATGAAAAGTCCAAAAATTGTTAAATACAAAAATAAGCAAACAAAAAATTTCTTTTTGTGCATCCCAGAGGATATGCTTTAGGTTAAGTAGGCGTATGGACAACACACAATTATTCCGTACACACAGAGAACCCCATGCGGTCAGTTAACGCGGGAGTGATGTTGCAGGCGGTGTGTGCTATTACCAAATACAATTTTATTTAGATTCTGGCGCGATACGATGTGATGCTGCAACATGCTCTCAAGTGCTTGCCAACAAATAAATAATAGTGCAATATAAAGGCCATTCGTGAAAAAGAATGAAATAGAGTAGTTTGTAATAAAAGAGCTACAACAACAACAACGAGAAAAGCATAGTTGGCGCCAATGTTGACGGCATAACTGCAGGTTTTTCAGTTGCAAAATATTTACCTATGCCTATTTGTCCATATTTGTGTGTGTGTAAGTGTGCGTGTCTGACACATATGAACAGTTGCAAATCAGTTTAGGAATACAACGTAACAGCTGCAAACTCTTTCGTTGAACGTGTTGTTATTGTTGTTGGCGTTGCGTTAATCTGTTGAAGCAATTTCTTGTTGCTCCAATTGTTGTAGTAACATTTTTTTCTGTAGCCTTTGCACAATATAGCACACATACATACACATGTGCAGCTATTTTCAAATGGGGCATTGTGGGCTTCTGTTGCAAAGTCACAAATTATCTACTGTTTTGCCATTTTAGGAAGCCTGCATTTAAATTTGCATCACTAAATAGAATTATAAGAGGGGGTTGGTTAGTGAATGTATTGTGTACATATGTGTGTGTTTGTAATTGTTTGCTGTGAGATTTGATATCAAAATAAAGTGCAAATTACTCGAGTGCAATTGACTTTCAGAGTGGCGGTAAACGACTTGCATTACAAATGCTTCGTTTGATGGATTTTTTCTTGTGATGAATGCATATTCGGCAACAAAAACTATTGAAAGCATTTTTAAATAATAACAGATATTTCAATTAATTTAATTTATATTTTAACATGCTCTAGCGTTTATTTTACATTACCTAAAAGGTATATCAATGAATAAAATAAATATATAAGAACTGTTTCCTCATAAAATAAAATAAAACAAAATAAAATAAGACAAAATAAAATAAAATGAAATGGAATGAAACGAAATGAAATAAAATAAAATAAAATAAATCAAAATAAAATAAAATAAGATAAAATAAATAAAATAAAATGAAATGAAATAAAACGAAATGAAATAAAATAAAATAAAATAAAATAAATCAAAATAAAATAAAATAAAATAAGATAAAATAAAATAAGACAAAATAAAATAAAATAAGATAAAATAAAATAAATAAAATAAAATGAAATGAAATGAAATAAATCAAAATAAAATAAAATAAAATAAAATAAAATAAAATAAATAAAATAAAATGAAATGAAATAAAACGAAATGAAATAAAATAAAATAAAATGAAATAAATCAAAATAAAATAAAATAAAATAAGATAAAATAAAATGAAATGGAATGAAACGAAATGAAATAAAATAAAATAAAATAAATCAAAATAAAATAAAATAAAATAAAATAAAATAAATAAAATAAAATGAAATGGAATGAAACGAAATGAAATAAAATAAAATAAATCAAAATAAAATAAAATAAGATAAAATAAATAAAATAAAATGAAATGAAATAAAACGAAATGAAATGAAATAAAATAAAATAAAATAAATCAAAATAAAATAAAATAAGATAAAATAAATAAAATAAAATGAAATGAAATAAAACGAAATGAAATAAAATAAAATAAAATAAAATAAATCAAAATAAAATAAAATAAAATAAGATAAAATAAAATAAGACAAAACAAAATAAAATAAGATAAAATAAAATAAAATAAAATAAAATAAGACAAAATAAAATAAAATAAGATAAAATAAAATAAAATAAAATAAAATAAAATGAAATGGAATGAAACGAAAGGAAATAAAATAAAATAAAATAAATCAAAATAAAATAAAATAAAGTAAATAAAATAAAAAATAAAGTAAAATAAAATAAAATAAAATAAAGTAAATAAAATAAAAAATAAAATAAAATAAAATAGAATAAAATAAAATAGAATAATAAAAATATTGACATCTGTAGCGGTAACCAACACTTAGCAGCCACGTTAAAAGTTTGATACTGTGAGAAACTCTTCTATTGCTTTTCCTCGGTCATAAACAAGAATTTTGTCATTATTTCCACCTACAAATTACTTTGATCTACAATTTCCTACCTAGACCGAACAGGTTCTGTCAAAATAAAAGGAGTAAGTATTTAAAAAAATCTTTATAAACACCAAACAACATTGTAGTCACTTTAATAAAGCAACACTTGCCTGCATATTTGATGAATTAAATCTTAAAGCAAACCAACTTCAATATTAAATTTATTAAATTTTCGTTGTATGCGGAAATCTAGCAAATTTATGTTAAATTTCATGCGAAGACAAATTACTGGCACAAAAGCAGAAGTTTAAGCAACTTCATAATGCTCAACTTACGACCTCGCTAACGGCCAGTGTCGTCAAAGGTCAATGAATCTCAAACGACTGCCAGCCATGGCTGAGGCGTTGGCAAGAACGATTATTGTCACTGTCGAAATGTCACGACCAGGTGGGGTGGGTAAGGGGGGATAACAATATCATTAGTCTCATCGTTGGCAGGCTTCAAAATTACCGTTGCTACTGATGACGTCATTGTGCAAAATCTACGCTTGGTTTCTTTCATCTTATATCATTTCCTTTTATTGTAGTATGTCTGCTGTTTTGTTTTGTTTACGATTTTGGCTTTGGACTTCGTAATCCAGTGATTCGTTTTACCTTTACTTGCAATACACTAGTGCAACAGGTGACGAAAGCGCAAAGCATGTAAAAAAGCGAATAAAAAATCAATTGCACGTTCTCGACTGGCATACAGGATCTTGTTAAACGCACATTTGGGCTAACAATCCCACCCAACATCGGCCCGCCACACAAACTGAGCATTTCAGAAAGTCAGCAAGCTTTTTCAATGCCACTTCAACTCAAACGTTTTTCTCCCCTCCGCCATAATACAACACCAACAACATAGCGCTTGCTGGCGTCGGCACAGCCACTTTTACTTTCAACTTCTTCTTCAAACTGTCCATTACACTTTAGCAAAAGCCAAAGAGGAAGCCTTACAGGCGAGAAAAGTCTGCCGGAAATGAGAAACTGTTGTCCGTGTCCTTGTCATGGTTATCAGCTGGCAGCTTGAGCGCATAAAAACATTTTCACACAACGTGGCTTTGCACAGCACTCAGGCTGACGATGATATACTGTGGTGGTGGTGGGCATCCATTAAAGACTCACTCCAAGCGCAAAGCGAAACATAGCAGCTGGCAAAGCGAGACTTAAATTAGCTATTGACCAACACTTACACATCTCTCTTCTAAGAGACATGCACATAAGACTTGTAGCAAAAGGGTAACTTAGAAGACGTACTCCACTTGCTTTCAGTCACTTGTTTTGGGTGATGAGATGTGCTGTGGCATGGAAGGACGAAGTACGATTAACGAAGAGAAAGTAAAATTAAAATTTTTTGTTAACCGCTTGAGCCTTCTATGGCATTCAGATATGCTACTCAATGTGTTATTAATACTTTATGTATTTGTTTAAGTGTGTTTAATGAACTATTGCGTGAAGGAAAATAAAATAATAAAAGGAAGACCATTTTTACAGTCAAGCAAAGTAGTCACAGTTAACAGGTAGGTCGTCGCTGTTGATAGTTACAAATTTGAAAGTATGATGCACTTCGTCTCAACAGAGGATGACTCTTGCCAACAAGTTCTAATGTGGACTTAGCAGGATATTAAGAAGGCAAGGTAACTATCGACAAACAAAGCTCAAGTGCTTTACGCTTATTACCATCCCCCGCCTGTTATGTGACTCTGGAGGAAGGAACTTGTCGAAAGATGGAATGGAGTGAATTAAAGCACTAAGTTTTAACTGACTGGGTCGTGTTATGCGAATGAGCTAAGAAGGTCTAGCCTAGAAGCCTTCTCCTTCAGCTTAAGGATGACTTGGCCTCACTTGATTTTTCCAATTGGCTTCGGTTTTGGGAAAAAAGATATTGACTCAGCTTCCAAAACCCGCTAGGGTGTGAAGCGATGATGATGAAAGGGACCATTTCAGATTTAGAATTAGTAATGTTACGATACGAGTAACTATGGGCACATAGTTGAGTACTTTGCTCAAGTACCGAGTTTTTTTTTGTAGTCGATTATCTAGTACCAGTATACTTGCCAGGTATCGAGTTTGTGGGCTCAGTATCGAAGTCGTAGCTCAACTATTGCTTCCCGCATTTTTGCTTTGTTAATAATTATTTTGTAAGATGTTGCTAAAATTTACCCATTTTGCGTTCCCTACAAAAATTTTAACAAAAAATCGCCCAGTTTGAAAAATTTATTAAATTTGACCATTTTGCGTTCTCCTAATCGGCTAATGTTCGGGAATATTGCGTTCCGCTCATAAAATTCAAGATTGTTTATGTTTAGAATTCATTTTCACACATCTTTGAATGAGTACGATACAAGATGTAGATTCCTTCTCCCAAAAATTTAAATGAGTAAAGGTATCGAGTATAAGGCGGTTTTGGAGCAACACTATTCAGAATAAAACACTATACTGCCACTGGAATGTTTGCTTCATCTTAGAGACTGCAAAATAAGTCAGTTCTTGGGAACCCTAATTTTTGGCCCGACTGTCTTGCGCACCATCTGATTCGACTTCGTCAAACCGTCCGAATCGTCTTACTTGTCTTATTTGTTGCACTTAAGGTACAACAGAATGAAGATGTCGTGAAGTAGATCTTGGCAAATCTTCTTTCAAGAAATTTTTGTCGCCCGAGCCAACATTCGTTACTCGAAAGATTGTTATTTGGTTTGAGTAGGATTCCTATTGTTTAACATATGACAAGGTCTCGCTAATACAACCTTTATTGGACCTAAATATCGAGGAATTAATTTGCCTGTATTTAGATTTCTCCTTTCGTGCTATAAGGGGTCTCTGGCACATTAGATATTAGCTTCTTCTTTTGAAGGTCGAGCAAACTCAGCAATACCACACAGAAAGGAGTTTATTTGCTTGAAAGTGGAAAAGCTCCCAATTAATGAGACTACGCAACCTGTAGCGTATTCCAGACTGAACTTACAGCCATAGAGGGGAATCCGCGCTGATTGCTCTCCGGCCTATTGTGATACCAGTTAACTGTGCCTCTCGGCTATGCAGAGGGCAGCCCCGCAACCTACCCTAGCCTAACTTAGCCTAGAATATACAACACTGCATTTAGCTGCGAGGCAATGTAGAGTTAGAATCCAGAGTGCAGACATTTTCCCATTCTCATTTGAAATATTTGCTTAAAAGTTGTACCTAAGACAGAGATAGGGGTCAGTGTACTGAAGTTTTAAATATTTATTGTAATAGAATTCGGAACTGCTTAGAAGGCAAGCGCACTCGTCGATGCGGACTAAGTAGCCACATAATAAATTAGCTTCCTCTGCTAGAGTAAAACCCAAATGATATCTACGGTAACTTATTTTCTACTTGTAACTTATTAAGTTCTCAATTTCATGAATGGGCAAAAAGCCAAAAACGTATTGGTCAAGCGGTACAACTTAAATAGATGCTCGCACTTATAACGATTCAAACTTCGTTGTGTTTAAAGTGGAAATGAAATCTCTCACATATGGCGCTTCTAAATTCATACAGTTTTGTTGTCGATTGTCTGCCCTTGGCATCCACAGACACATGCGTATCCTGCAAATTTTCAGCTTCCTTTCTACTGGCTACTTGGCTGGCAGGACAACGTCCTTGGCAAAGGCGAGACGCCGCATAAAATTACCAGCAGAATAGCAGCCAAACCAATTTACTCCACATTTCATCCCCTCACCCTAACTGACGCTGCTCACACAGCCTTGAAAGAACAAGGCCAAGGTCATCTTGTTACTTAACCCAGAAATCAACGCCATTACCGTTGAAAAAAAGCCACCCAAGCGCCCATCCAAAATGCGAATTATTTCCTCAATCTAAGATGAAGGCATGCGTTTGCTCAGAAGAAATACCCGAACTCGCGCATGTGTGGGTGTGTGACAGATACATGTGCATATGTAACTTAGTCTCAGCGTACCAAAAGCATATGTGACCTTTTCCGTATCTGTGAAAAAAGGCAAAATAAAAAGAAAAACAGCAAGACAACCAACAGCGAGCCAAATGTGAAGGCATATCGGTTGTTCATAGCTTTTATTGCCAGCTGACAACTTCCGACTTAACGCCCTCTGCAAGTCGACTTCATACATGACGCAGGAAACTTAAGTTCAAATGCCGGCCACAATGAATACATTATAACACTTAAGACCCATATCAGCAACATACAAAGTCTGTGCGCCACCACTACACTGACTGGTTGTCTTATTTGGGTTGCCCTTTTTCGTTTGACGCGTCTAAAGGTCTCTTACGTGTTCACTGCCGTCTATTTCTATGTTGATTTGCAAAACATATTCTTTTACTTGTTAGCAAATATATATGTATTTATGTGTGTATGTTTTTGTATTTATCTTCATGTGTGGTTGTCCGGCGCTAAATACTGTCCTCACTTGATGCCTTTATCTGTTGGCTTTTCGGGGGCAAAACGCCTTACTTTATGCCTTGTTTCCTTATTGCTGTCTTCATTGCCAGTTGTCTCTCGTTGATAGGACTACATACGAAGCACAAAAAAAGGGCAACTTGTTGCTGCATGACATTTTCCACCCCGCGTAAGCCATGACAACTGCCACATACAAATTGTTACGCAACATACGTGACACAATCGTATAGCATTTGCCTTCACATGGGATTGTGTTGTTTGTGCGTATATGTTTGTGTGTGTGTATGTGTAGATTTATTGGATAGTTATGTTTCGATAATATGGAAATTTTCGAGATTTTCTACCCCAAACGTAATGCAAAAAGGCAAAACCGTTAAAGTTGTTGAAGGGAAAGAAGCCATTCTACCGCAAACAACTTAACAAAGATAATGGGAAAATCCGTAAAGTCTTTTGAACAATGACACAAATTATAGGACTTACTTACTATTAACAATTGTTGTTGTTCTCTAATGCTTTTCATATATCTTTGGCGTTGTTTTGGTGGGCGTGCTTTTTTGTTAAACTGAACTAGTTGTACGTGTTTGTTTGTATGATATTAGACTGTTGTCAGCAGGTCGTGAGTTGACGAAAGCATTGAATAATAATGAAGAGTTAAAGGCAGGGGCGTAGCTAAGCTTGAGTTAGTGGTAGGGGAAACGTAATTTTAATAAATATGCATTAACAATCAGTTACTAAATTTTCTCAGCAGACATCGTTTCCACAATTCAGCATACGAGCTGTTATGTGAGGAAGATAGTTTTTTTAGTTTAGAGGAACTGTTTTGTGATTTTAAGGTAAAAGGGTTCACTAAGTACTCGTGAAGTTGGATGCGTATGCTGCACATACAATTAATTAAGCTAGAGATCGCCAAGTGGTTGCAATATAACCACAAAACTTTTGCTGTTCCTTTTATTTTGCCTCTTACCCTTCCCTTCCCTGCTGCTTCTACGGTTTCTATTTTTCCTCTTTGTTTCATTTTACTTTATTTTATTTCATTTCACTTTATTTTTTGTTATTTTACTTTATTTTATTTTATGTTTTTTTTATTTGGTTTTATATTATATTATATTATATTATATTATATTATATTATATTATATTATATTATATTATATTATATTATATTATATTATATTATATTATATTATATTATATTATATTATATTATATTATATTATATTATATTATATTATATTATATTATATTATATTATATTATATTATATTATATTATATTATATTATATTATATTATATTATATTATATTATATTATATTATATTATATTATATTATATTATATTATATTATATTATATTATATTATATTATATTATATTATATTATATTATATTATATTATATTATAGTATATTATAATATATTATATTATATTATATTATATTATATTATATTATTTTATATTATATTATATTATATTATTTTATATTATATCTATATATATAAAAATTTTGCCGTTTTTCGCGTTGTGATGAACTTTACGGAGAATGGCTGAACCGATTTTAACCAAACTTTGCCAGATTGAAGAGACACATGTGGAGAAGGTTTATAACTAAAAAAGGGGGTTATCAGAAAAGGAAGCGTGGCACCTCCCATACAAACTAAATTTTCCAAGCAAAATATCTGTGAAAGGGTTCAAGGTAGGGACCTGAAAATTGGTGTAGACCTATATGATATCAAAATCATTCTCACACATAAAAAGGGGGGCGTGGCACCTCTAATACCAACTAAATTTTCAAGCAGAATATCTGTGAAAGGGTTCAAGGCAGGGACCTGAAAACTGGTATAGACCTATATGATATCAAAAGCATTCTCACATTTGCACCAAGCGAAGCGGGTGAGAGTCCGCTAGTTATATTATATTATATTATATCATTTTATATTATATTATATTATATTATATTATATTATATTATATTATATTATATTATATTATATTATATTATATTATATTATATTATATTATATTATATTATATTATATTATATTATATTATATTATATTATATTATATTATATTATATTATATTATATTATATTATATTATATTATATTATATTATATTATATTATATTATAATATATTTTATTATATTATATTATATTATATTATATTATATTATATTATATTATATTATATTATATTATATTATATTATATTATATTATATTATATTATATTATATTATATTATATTATATTATATTATATTATATTATATTATATTATATTATATTATATTATATTATATTATATTATATTATATTATATTATATTATATTATATTATAATATATTATATTATATTAAATGATATTATATTATATTATATTATATTTTATTTTGTTCTATTTTATTTTGTTTTATTTTATTTTATTTCATTTAAATTTATTTTATTTTATTTTATTTAAATTTGTTGCATTTTTTTTATTTTGGTTTATTTCATTTAAATTGGTGTTATTTTAATTTAATTAATTAATTAAATTTTTTTTTTGGTTTATTTTACTTTATTTTGTTTTATTTTAGTTACTTCAAGTGGTAATCCGTTTTTGCAACTCGAGATCATATCCCTAATATTTTTATAGATGCAGTCTATTTTCACACTCCTTACTAACATTGTTCCAAAGATGAACGTATTCGCTGTTGACTTTTATCTCACCCTCATTCTTAGTCTAAATTCTGAAGTTAGTTATCGGTATGATTTGCTTACTGACAGTTTAGATATACGATCCGTTGGTAATAGTCCTAAGTTCTAGATTAAATAAAGAGTAGTGTTGATCGTTAAAGCGACCAAACTGTTTGAACTCACAAAAATTTAAAAATAAAACTGAAAGTATTTTAGGCTATTAGCAGTTTTATTAGACTCATTCGTCAAATGGAATACAAAATGTTCTTCACCCTAGAATGTGTGAGTGGTTAAAGTTGCGCTGGACGCCTCTCTCTGCCTACGCCTCTGGTTACAAAAATTTTTTCCAATATGCATACAAACAGATATCTACAGATGACTGATTTCTACACAAAAAAGGTAGCAAAATGTCTAGCAGGAATTCTACGATTATTTAGACAGTTGAAGACGGTCTATGACGCGTGGTTGTAAAAGTGACATGTGAGCAAAACCGGTTAAGTGTGTAAACGTTGATTTACAAACACACGCCACACATAAAAGTAACGAACAAATAAACACATATCCATTGCATTATTTATATGTGTACATACGAGAAAGGGTTAAAGGGCAAACTACCCTCTCACACACATGTCCGCTTGTAAAACTTTGATTCGTCAATGGGACAGCCACCAATTACAAGATAACCGGTTTTAACGCACGCAAAATCATTATGTCTACAATAGCTTTCATGCAATGATATTAGAACACTTTGTTTTCTTTGGTTATAAAGTTTAAAGTTCATATGAGGGTTTGTACATTTTTGGTGGGTTTTCTCAAGCAAAATATAAATAAAGTTATGTTATATCTTATTTGCGGCGGCAGGTCATACCAAAAGCGGACAAAATGAACATAAATTAACCCTTCCTGTTTTTCGATATGCATGCAAAGAGAGAGAGAGACATTATAATCATGTGTGTGCGTATGGGGTAATTAGTGCTTGAACTTTAACCCCCCAAGCAAAACGGGATAACACGCGCAAAACAATGGTGAAATTATAGAAATTCACACCGAAATGAGCAGCTCAAATAAATATGCTTATTCGATTTACATATCGACAACAATAGCCCGTTTATGGATAGTTTTTGAAACAAAAAAAAAATGCAAAATCAAATAGCATTTAGAAACTTGAAATTAATATGAAATAAATGCGAGTTAGGGGAGTTTTGGTGTGCTTAAAATTATGTAAATATTGTGCTTTTTGTAGTTGGGTTTTTGTGTACCTTTGCGCGTGTCACTAGAATATTTTGTCAGTCGAATTTGTTGTGTCCACTACATATTGAATTACTTGACTCGTAAACAGGATTCTTGACGAATATGCTAATGCATGAGCATGGACAATTGGTTTGCTTTCATGTTGGGTTACACTTAAAAGGATTAAATATTTTAGGCACTTATTCACCCTTTTTTAAGACCTTTTGGCCTGGAGAATAGATTTGAGGGCATTTTTTTCGAAATTAAACAGCCCATATGGTGGTAATGAATAAATGTATATAGGTAGTAATATGATACAGAATTAATCTCTAAGTGATCTGATTAACTTTCATTTAATCTATGTAATTTACTTAAATAGATTGTTTATAATTATTTTCTTAATACTGACCATTATTTTGTAACCAATGTAGTTTTTAGTGATGAGTTTCCGTAACACAGTGAGATAATCTTATATTAACTTGCTTATTCGTAATTAACTAATGGAACACTCTTTCTATCTACTCTAATTGACTCTCGCATACACCAGAAACAAAGTTGCTATGACTTCAACTCAGATTCCCAGGTCATGGATTTTGATTTGTACTTTCAGCTGTACTAGACACAGGATTTTTTCGATTATTAATAATTTCGGAGCCTTTAACAGTAAATCCATTAATTTGAATGTAAATGTGTGTGTAAGATTCCATTAATGCTGCTGTAGAAAAGTCTCCACTAAATACATATAAACGTGTTTGTCAATGACTCGACGAATGGAAATGGTTTCATGCCGGCGCGAGCTGTTGTAAAGATGAGAATGGTGATCAGGTGATCGATGCTCTGATGGAACGAAGATTATGAAGGGATCACTTCTTTGCCTTTTTAAGCCAGATAATATGTCAAGATCGGCCCCACAATTGAAGATGATTCAATTTATTGTTCCCCAAGCCGACTATAATGAGGTGCGACTAGCTATATGCCGATTAAAATACAAAAAAGCAGCAGGCGCTGATGGATGGCCTCCTGAACTATTAAAACACGGCGGCGAGGAGATGGTAAAACGAAAAACGATGGTATTGTGCGTAAAACTGAAGTCTGGCGTCAATATACTGACTGCGCCTTATCCGTGCGGTTTCAGACCTGGTAAATGCACCATCGACCAGATTTTAACAATACAATAAATTTTGAAAAAAAAACGTGAGAAAAGATTTGACACACATAACCTATCTTAAAGGCACTTTCGATATCACGAAAAGCAGATGACTATGTGCCGGTATGCCAGAACTGGGAAGAACCTCTCCGAGCCGTTCGAAACTAAATGGACGTTTCAGACAGGGTGTCTGCCAATCGTGTGATTTCATTAAAATATATCTATATATATAAAAGAAAGTGACGTAAGTTCCAACGCTCATAACTCAAGAACGCCAGCACCGATTTGGATGACTGACACTAATTTAAATTGTTCTCTGACCAGAATAGGAGAATACCCAATAAAATTTTCGAAAAATTCCTGAAAATTTTTTTTTATTTTCCCATACATTTTGCGAATATTTATTATTATTTTTTTTTTTTTTTGTTAGAAAAGCTCAATAATGGATGAAGTGGAATTGTGTGTGTGTGAAATAGTTACATTTATCGGGATAGGGATAGAAAAATGCTAGGGATAGGAAAATCCAAAATTTTTAGATCCATTCAGGTAAATATCTGGGCAGGACAAAGTCTGCCGGTCCCTCTAGTTTCTTATAAATAAAAATAAATGTGTGTCTGTGTTTATTTTATAGGCGCCAAAAGCTGTCAACCGATCGTCATGAAATTTTCACAATTCTTGGGTTTGAGTGTTACAGAATAGGCTGTGTACAGTTTTGCAAAAGTGGGCGGTGCCACGATACTAAGCTATATAAAATTTCGATTCGTCATAACTCTGAACGTATTTGCTATGAATTAAAGTTATTTGGATACGAGTATATGCACCTTTTAGTCGATTTTTGTTGGAACGATTTTCCGTCATCCCTTGTCAAGTTTGGTTTTGTGACAAACCGGTTTCGGCGTTCTGCCATTTTCAATGCCTAGTTTCGTTCTTTGGATTGAAAATGGCAGAACGCCGAAACCGGTTTGTCACAAAACCAAACTTGACAAGGGATGACGGAAAATCGTTCCAACAAAAATCAGCTTACTACCCTGTCGGAAGATCAACACAACAAAATAAATCACCTTTTAGTCAAGATTTACATAATGTTGGAAAAGTGGGCAGTGCCACGCTCACATATTTTTGTACACATTTTATCGTCGATCTCGATGACACTTTCATGACAGATTCAGGAGTACGATGGGGACGACACAGGCTATATATATAGTTTTTGGAAAAGTGGGAAGTGATACGCCCCCACCCTATATACAATTTTTCAAATGTAGACAAGTACATTTTTGGACGGGACAACGACTGCCGCGTCTGCTAGTATTTTATAAGACCAAAGAAAATAAGTGGAAAAAGGGGGTTTGGTGAACAAGTTAAAAAGGAGAGACATGCTGTCATGAAGCAAAGAGTCAGCGTCTTGGCAACTATGCCGCTGTTGGCAGTCATAAATTCGAAATAGAAAAGGACTTCGTTTACCTGGGAACTAGCATTAACACCTACAATAATGTCTGCATAGAAATCCAACGAAGAACTACTCTTGCAAACTCTTTCAAATGTTACTTCGGACTAAGTAAGTAAATGAGAAGCAAAGTCCTCTCTCGACAAACAAAAGCCACGCTCTACAAGTCGCTCGTAATACCTGTCCTACAATATGGAGCAGAAGCATGGACGATGGCAGCAGCTGATGAGTCGGCTCTTGGAGTATTCGAGAGAAAGGTTCTTAGAATGAAGAAGATTTAATGATAATCGAAGGGTACTTGCACTAAAGGAAATATTCTAGTGATCACTAATATGAAGTTCTATTCAAAAATTGTAGTGTTAATGGAAATTAAATTACAATATCTGTAAACCTTGAGCGGTTATTGAATTGCTTACTGTATTTAAATTTTAATGCAGCTTACCCATGACTGGCCCTTAGATAAATTGTGTCTGAGAAACTGCTGAATGTTTTCACGAAATATGTAGCTAAACAAAAAAAAAGTATAACATTGTTAAAGCCGCCGACAGGCTTTTCGGATACTTGAAAAAAGGCGAAAATTATGAATTGCTCTTAAAGACAGTTTATTACATTATATATGATTACCAAAGAGAAAATCATATTTTCTACTATATTTTCAGCAGTCGTACATGTTTTTCAAAGTACAAATATTGCTCTAGGGTTTGTCGTTGTTATCGAAATTACTACCGTCGTATGACTGTACCGACAGGTAATATCAAAGTTGGTATGAAAAAGTTTTTCCAAAACAAGGTCGCCCCTCCACAGTGTTTTGGCAAACTCTCCGAGTGTATTTCTGCAATGGAAGATTTCTTAGAAAATATTCATCAGCTTTACAGATGCCGTTCGAAGTCGGTGAAAACTGCCGGTCCCGCCAAGTAGTAGGAAAAATTAGAAGCAGCACACCACACATTGTTAGAAAAGCTCGGCCTAAATCTCCTCGAACGAATGGAGACATTTTAGCTCAGTCCTTCGAGGTAGTAAGGTCAAACCAAGTGAGCAGCAGACAAACGGAAGGTTAGGATAGCTATGGAAATCCTCGGAAAACCACGCTCAGCCATTTTTCTTGTAAATTATAAAAATTTATTTTGCATTGATAAAGTGACATGGAGGCTAGCTTGACTCTCCCTTATACATTTGGTTCCCACGACTACATGCTGATCAAAATTATTTCCAGACTTCACACTTTGTTTCTCCGGCAGGGTACCATCTCCTAGTTCGGGCCTAGTTCAATTCGAGATCTTATACCTTAATGCGACTAAGGCTAGATCCGCATTTTAAGATCAACCCCACGCCCGATGCACAGTCATGAACCTACCGAAGTGCCCGGACATTCAGATAACTAATTGTTGGCAAACATCTACTGGTCCCTCGAACCACCGCTCGAGCAGTTGGTTTATGACCAGCGTTGCTCTTATATCAAAAGTAAAGAAATCGGTTTTGAGCCACACCCCTTTGTATACACAGAGTGCTCTCCGGGAGTGAATAAATTTGTTCACAGTTTTATATAAATTTGCACATAATACCTAGCTAAAGAGATTAATTTTTCATTTGCGGTATTCTGCGCCTACGTAAAATGCCTGCAAATGAGATCAAGGCGAATACGCTCCGCGCTCATTTTATTTCTGTTTCTGTCATGTGTAGTACTTATATTATTTATTTTTTTCTACTCCTTGCTTTTAGTCAAAATTTTTGGTGTAAGTTTTTGTTTTTCATCTTTTTGTCAGCCCGAAGCTCCCTAAGGAACCGCACATAAAATTTTTAAAATGTTAATTAGCGCGCACTTTTATACATCAAAAACAAGTGCATAGCAGTTGAGCAACAACAACAACAACAAATACTGCCACAGTAGCAATAGCATCAGAATAATTTACATACTCACGCACACATGCTAAAATAAAAGGGAAAACGCAAAAAACAATAACAACACAGCAACAACATTTTGGTTCAATCTAAAGAAAAAGTTTTAAATTAATTATTAGAAAGAACGAAACGAAGCGTATCACAAACACACCAGCGTAAGGGGTGGGGGTTAGCGCCTCAGCCTGCTCAAACTTAAAAGCTAAGTAGGAGACGGAGCAGCACAACCCCACCCATGTTTTCGGCACACATATGAGTAGGTTAACCCTATAGAAAATATTTTAAACTCAAGTAACCTAATTTCATAGATCTTGGAGATCCCATAGCTTCCCTTTAGTCAAATGTACTAGTTGCATACTAGTCAAATACTAGTTTCTCAAACTGCGCAATTAGTTCGAGTTCTGCAATTTTTCCATATTCGAAATTTGTATTTTTAACAAGGCGATGTCCTACGAGATGGCAACTGTCTTGCTTCTGCATCAATATATCAACGCATCAATATATGCGCCAGTATCATACCAGTTGACATAATAGTCTATTATAGGCATCAAGATCATACCATGAAGGTGTTCATAATGGTTTTATGGAGTAGTTCTTAGTTCCATTGGGGAACCCGGTTCCAAGATACCGTTCAGGATGTGAAGAGGAAGAGAAAGACAAAAAGGAACCAGGAAAAGATAGATTGAGAACGAGGATGAGTGCAAGAGGAAGCGAGAGGTGAAAGGTAAAGTGAGAGTGCAAGGAAGTGGAAAAATTAGTGAGCGGGAGAGGAAGTGAGGGAGAGAGAGAGAACTAGAAAAAGATGCAGAGTGAAAGACTGAAACGGTTTAAGAAGGAGAGTTTTATGGAGAGGGGGAATAAAAGCAGGATGGTCTGAGCGCGAGTGAGAATGGGGGAGAGATACGAACTTTTTTTACAGAAGTTACAATCTGACCAGTTTTTCAGTTCCATGGTGAAGTTGATAAATTGCGGGGGAAATTATGATTAAGAACAACATCTGCCGGGTCTGCCAGCAGATTACAAAAGAGCTTAAAGAGTTCAAAACTTGACGGACACTTGGTGGATATCTTTCGGTAAAGTGGAATTCATATAAGTCAATAGAACTAGGTTCTCCCAACGGAATTAGTGATAGCAGTCCACCAACAGCTAACTGTCAAGTGTGCTATAGGAAATGCTGATAGACCGCGATGTCTGAACTCAATGAGTGAAATAGTTGGGTTAAAGTAAAATCTAAAACTAAGCTAAGAGTGAGAGCTGTTCTCTGTTGTTAAGATTAAGAGATCTGAAGTACCGCTAGAAAATACTGCTTTCAAACTGTATATGGTACCTACGAATTTCCTGCCAGGTAGGAGGCGACATAATATGGGTCGAAGCTGAATCGGTGATTTTACGGAGTTCTCGTTCTACTTGTAACCTATTCGATCGAAGAAGCGTGAAGGGTATCAAAGGCGTTATCGTAAAAGACAATGCATTTTTTTATTTTTGCTCAGGGTTTACAAGCTTCCGCCGTGGTGTCGCAGTAGTGTTGCTGGCCTACCACACCGAAGGTCCAAGGTACAGTTAACATCAAAAGTGGGTTGAAAAAGTTTTTTCAAAACGGGGTCGCCCCTCGGCAGTGGTTTGGCAAACTCTTCGAGTGTCTTTCTGGTATGGCAAAAAGGTTGAAGTATCGCACTTGACGAATTCGCTCTCTAACCTGCGGTATCGGCTGGGAAGTGGGAACCAATTTCTGATATACCACCAGCCGTTGTCTGCAACACTGACCGCAAAAGTTCTGAAGATAGCTATACTTGTTGTCGCGCCAATTTCAAGGCAGGCCAAGGAAGAATAGTGTTTCATAATTTTATATCATAGAGACCGGGTCCAGTCAGGGCAATATAGAATTTCACCTGCTGCTCTAACCCGGTCTTAGTTATGCAAGGGTTTTTCGAAGCTGAAACCACTCTTCTCGCTTAAAAGGGATGGATCGATCATATACGATTTTGCTTACATTGGCCATAGAACTGTTTTCAAACTAGTCTGCAATGAACCCCTATGCTACTAGCTGAAAGCTCCATACATTTCTTTTAGCGAAATTTCCAGCTTCTGCTCCAAAATTTAAAAAAATTAGTGATATAAAATAATGAGTACTAATTAGTTGCTTAGTCCGTATATTTCCTAGCAGGTCGTCCACAATTCTATACATATGTACCTCGTAGCACATCATATGAAGATATAGACATACAAACATGTAAGCATCCCACCTCCCTAGGCAATTTCCGTTGTCAAATTGAAAAATTACGAAAAGTTTCGTCTTCCTCCTCGTTTTTTGTAGGTGACTCTGCATACAACATTTTGTGGTGTTTGTTTTTTTTTTTTTTGTTTTATTTTTTTTTGGTTTTTCTTGAAGCGTTTCTACATTTTATACGCTCATTACATAATTTCCAAAGCGTGTGTACATGTCCGGAATTTTTAGAGAAAATAAAAACTGTTCAGCAGCCAAGGGTAGGTAGGTACTTGCTAATGAAAATTAAAGTGAAAAATTTGTTAGAAATGATAATTTGGTGTGATGATGAAGGTGTTGAGATCGGAAGTGGTGTGTGGCAGAGATTTGAGGCAGCAAAACATTAACGAATAAAAAGAAAAGAACTTGATAATATATTAAAAATCAAATGCTTTCGGTTGAAATTCACTCGTAGGTTTGCCAATCGACGATCCGTTTTAAAGTATTTTGATGGAGTAGCTAAACAATTTAAAAAGTTGGGAAGTCAATTGGCAGGCTTTAAGAACAGATTTTTATCTCGGAGTACTGCTTTTTCTTGCTTCTGAGTACTTCATGAAACACCTACGCGAGAGTACAATCAAAAACCTACCAAAAAATGTCTCCATGGAGTACTCAAAGCAAAGCGAAAGAGGGAGGAGGTGTACTTCCAAGAATCGTCAAAATAACCTACGACCCTCATATATTTTCTCAAATTCTGCTCAACCAAAATTTCGCTAAACTTAGGGAAGACAGCACACATGGGATATCCCAAACTTCCACTAGCCCACTGTCCATTGTAAACACTCTTATTGCGTGCCGAGTGGAGGCACAAACGTCCGACCAGGTATTACTCACTTAATGCTTTTTAACCCATTTACTCTCCCATATGAACTTAAGGAGAAGCGAGATAACCACTTCCCGTTACTCTACCAGACTGTCGATAGGGCGTGCTTCCAGAAATTTAAAACGCCTCGAATAGACTCCTCCTCATCCTACCAGCTTTTGCATAGGTTAGTATACGTCATCGTCGAAACATTGTTCGTGTAGATTGTACCTTAACCCTGTTCTCGAGGTATACTCTACCTTGTGCTCCCCGAAGTCAATAACTGATCTTGATCCCGTTTATTTCCTTTTACATATCATCTGGTATAGACGGGTGTCCATTAGTTGGCGTGTCTATAGATGCGAATGCGAACTACTGGCGCCTGGTCTCTACTCGAATCTACGGAATCATGCAATAAGCACAGACCCAAATTAACTTCATCTTACATCGTTTTAACAATCGTGATAGTGCAAGTATCCAACAGCCATTGAGACACTTAACTCCTACCTACACACCATAGAGTCCAAAGAATACACGGCAAATTAGATGCTTCTCAAAAAACTATAGAGAAGTAACTATAGAAAAGTAAGGGTATGCACATGAGCTCCAACCAGTCCCTAAATCTGCTGACATTTGACCTATGAATTCTTGTTGTGAAAGAAAGCAGTCGAGGTGAGAGCAAAACTCAAAGAAGTGCTGGCGTTGCAAGCACTGGAATAGTTAGACAGTGCCGTTCGCAGATAAGCAGGCAGCTAAAGCAGGAAGAAGCCAGTGGAAAACGACTAGCGAACCCGGGAGCTGAAAAAGCGGGGATTTATCCAAGTGGCTATCGAGTCATAAGCTTTTGTGATCCGAATGAAGCCTATTTAAATAAAAAAAGGCTTGTGTACCAAGCACTCGTGAAGTTTGATGTGTAAATATGTCTATCCTGCACATAAGTTTAGTTTAACTGGAAATCGCCCAGTAGTTAAAATACAAATACAAAACTTTATTTTAATTATTTGGTGTTTCATTCGCCCTCTTTCCATTCACTTCTCTGCTGTTAAGTTCTTATAATATATTTCCCTTTTCTTTACTTTCCTCTTCCTTCTATTTACTCCACTTTTAATTTATTTTATTGTTTCCTTTTTTCTACCGAACCTTCCTTGCCTTTTTTATATACGTACTTTCTTTTGATGCTGCTTCGTTTCCTTTTCTTTTATTTTACTTTTCTTCCCTTGCCTTCCACTTACCTGAGTTTCCTTTAATTTATTTCATTTTCTTTTCTTTTCTTTTCTTTTCTTTTCTTTTCTTTTCTTTTCTTTTCTTTTCTTTTCTTTTCTTTTCTTTTCTTTTCTTTTCTTTTCTTTTCTTTTCTTTTCTTTTCTTTTCTTTTCTTTTCTTTTCTTTTCTTTCCTTTTCTTTTCTTTTCTTTTCTTTTCTTATCTTTTCTTTTCTTGTATTTTATTTTATTTTATTTTATTTTCAAGCATTCATGAAACGAGCTCAAGGCCAAGAGTAACAATTTTTCACTTTTTGAATTTTTATGAAAATTATTACTGTTTTTTTATTTTTTTAATAATCTAATTATTAAAAGTTTTTTAATTGAATAGAGTAGAAAAAATGTTTAGAGACAACCGCGCATATGGTAAAGAAGAATAGAAGCTTCCGAAATGGATCTATAAGAAAAGCTATGGCGGTTATCTCTTAACATAAAAAAATAAATAAAAAAGCAAATATTTTATTTTATTTTAATTTATTTGATTTTGTTTTATTTTATTTTATTTTATTTTATTTTATTTTATTTTTTTATTTTATTTTCTTTTATTTTATTTTATTTTATTTTATTTTATTTTATTTTTTTTTATTTTTTTTATTTTATTTTATTTTATTTTATTTTACTTTATTTTATTTTATTTTATTTTTTTATTTTATTTTATGTTATTTTATTTTATTTTATTTTATTTTATTTTATTTTACTTCATCTTATATTAACAAAGTTACCTTCACAATAACGAGTTTTTGTTTTTGTAAACACTGTGTATTTTTATCATAAACGCGGTTGCTTGTCTGTTTGCCGATTGAGAGCATTCATCGTGTTTACGCACGATTTCAGAATAATAAAACGCCAACAACAGCAAACCAAACAATGTACAATGACAATCAGCGCCAGCAAAGCACTTGCATACACACACACACGTAACCAGAGCGTCACATATCAGCTAGCAGCCAAGCAAGAGTTTCTAAAATCCAGAGCTAACCCTGTAAAAAACGTTGGATCATCAGAGTACTCCAACACTTATCCTCATTCATATAAAAAAGGTGGTCCAATTTACATGGCAATGTCCGGTGATTGGATCACCTAATCTATTCGGAGTACCATTTACTTTGCTTCTGAATAGTCTATAGGGCACCTACGTTGGAGTACTTTGAAAATGCTGCCAAAAGATTACTCTATAGAGTATTCTAGACGAAAGCGAGAAGGGAGTATGTGTTTTTTTGAGGACCACCTACTCCCGCTCTCGCTTTGCTGTTGAATACTCTATAGAGTAGTCCCATGGGAGTATTTTCAAAGTACTCCAACGTAGGTGCTCTATAGACTATTCAGAAGCAAAGAAACGGAGTACTCCGAGATGGATTAGGTGATCCAATCACCGGACATTGCCATGTAAATTGGACCACCTTTTTTATATGAATGAGGATATGTGTTGGAGTACTCTGATACTCCTTTAGGAGTATTCTATGGAGTATGAAACGGAGTATTTCCGTTTTTTGCAGGGAAGCCACATGTTACATATTGTTACGCATAACTTTGCTGGACTGCTCTATACCGAGGCCATAGATGTTTACATATCACAAACTTTTGATGTGGGGAGTTGTAACACAAATCTCTTAAATTTTAACTAATACTGTACTGTACTTTTTGTATTAGTTATGGAAGAGATGAAGAAGTTTTATACACTTAGGTGAATTGAAGTAGAACTTCGTTTATAACATTACGTCATACATACCATACATATATATTTGTATGTGTATTTATTTATGTAAACTAGTGCATATGAAGCTTTTGCACAAAGACTTTCCACATATGACAGCATCGTTAGAATAATTAAAAAACTACCCTTTGCCTAATTTTTAACTCGCTCTCACATGAGTTCCTATATTAGATGTACCACACTTTCCATCACGTACTTACTGACATAAATACATAAGGGGTACATAGCCAACAAAGGCCGCATCCAGCCCCCTCCATATCTACACTAAATACGCAAAGCTATAACATAGTCTGTCTAATTGTGTTTGACTGTATATCGTGTCTATATATTTACACATAACATACAAACGTATATATATATATATCCGAATGTACGTTAGTAAATATAACGTTCTAAGTTTTTATGTTGTGTACCTATGTCAGTAAATATACTTATGTTCACGCACTATATCTATACATATGAATTCGTAACTATGTATGTAGTATGTATGAGTATTTTACATACGCGCTACACCACATCCTGTACTCATTAGGTATACACTTCTTGAGACGAGCGCCCGCAGCCCTCACATTTTAGTCATATTAAATTCCGCTTCCATTACCACTAGCACCTTCCTTTCTTCATTTTCTGCAACTTGCTAGCAGAAGCTATGGTTGTTGTTGTGGCCGTGACTATACCCACTTTGTCTACGCAAACATACGCTAAATATTTTTCAACGCGACAGTCAAAGCTGGCGCTACAGCCCCCCCAAACGCCAAATATTACGCACTTAGTCTCACCGCAGCTTGATGTTGTAGTTGTTTTAACTGTTAGCTGTAGCGTTATTCCGGAAACACCCTTCTAGTTTCACGCATAATATTTGCGTACCCAAAATTTTCCTTTGTGTGTATGTGCGTGTGTGTGTATGCAAATGAGTAGTAGTAGTAAGAACGAACTTCACATTTTCAAATCCCAAATTACAAAGTTGGTACAAAAAAAGAGGCGCTCTAAAGAGGATGTGTGGGTACATACCCGCCAAAAAATTGCATCATTTCGTTGCTCAAAAGGCTCACAACATGAGGAATTTTTAATTTATACGAGATCAGTTGAGTTCAGGATTTTTGTTAATACCAATTATCTCTCCTTACTGACGTCAGCAGAGAGTATGTGATCTCTCCTAGCGGCAACCTTATGTAGGCCATAAAAAGTAAGGTGTGCTATTGTCTTATTATAAGGCTTTAAGAGCTAGAGTTGTTCCAATACCGTCTTACACTCGACACCAGCAGCTAAGCCGATCAAAAAAATCCGCCCAGAGAAATGATGAATCAAATATTAATTTTATGGTGTAGAAGTTTCTATGGCACCACAAAAAATAACCTCACTTACTTTGTCTGTAGGAAATATCAATTGCAAATCAATAGACTCTATATAGCTCTACTGATCAATTCCATCCCAAGCAATGCTTGCTGTAGACAGTTAACATGTGCTTGTCATTGAAAGTTCACCAGGCTCATAAGAACATGTGCATGATTCTTTGCGGATAATGTCTTCAATTGCAACCAGGAATTCAGCACTCGAGACATTGGAACTAGGAATTCACCGCTCTCTATCTAGTTCGAAAAACTCCAAGTGGCTACACAAAAACTATACACGGATTTCACCACTCTCTCTTTGTGTGAGAACAAGTCTGTCTTTACTTACTTTACTTAGATTTTGCGGCACAATTAATTGTATTTACAATTGAACTTAAAATGGCAATTTGAGTAAATGCTTCTTTGACAATGACATACATTAATTCACCATAATAACCGATTAGAGTGGTGACTTAGAGACACTCACCTTAATACTTCCTTTAGGTTAGTTTTCGTATTTATATAATAACTACCGAAAGGAGTGCTACTATTAACTATATTATTATATAGTTGTTATAACCACATATTGGCTTGGGATGAGTTAGTTATAACCACTAAATAAGTAATTGCTCACCCAAAGGTCTGCTTCTACTACCCAGGTTGTGTATTTTTATAACCAGTTTAAGATTTAATATTCACCGTAAATGCTATTTTTTCTAACTAGATCGTATTATTTACAACTACTATCTACTTTATATATGTATGTATATATATAAATAATTTAAGAGTTTATTTTTAATGTAAGGGCGGATACTACTAACTATTAATAGCTACTTTGTTTATACTTATAACTACTGTGCTTAGCTCGTTACTACTTTTTGGTCACTGCCTCGACGAAATTGCTAGGCGATGAATAGTTGTTACTACTTTGTTTCATTTTGCTCACTGATGATAGAACTGGAAGCAAATCGCTATTGTTGGTTAGAAATGATTCGGTGAAAGCTCTTGTTTTCTGCTTTTATGCAAATTAATCGGGTAAAATATGTAAAAGAAGTTGATAAGATTAGTGTTGCCGTCAAAACCAGGCATTATCCTTCGATCACGCTGGCAACCCCGCGCATATACTTCAATTTCTTTTGGTTGACATAATTCTCTTCACATAATTTGCATTTTGTTATACATACATACTCGTACGTTTCCGTCCACTTGATATTTCATTCGGCACAAAGGAGAGAAGGAAGAAGACAAAATTTTTTACAGCTGCTGCTGCTGCTACCTGCTCGCGTTTTATATCATTTAATATTATAAATCTTTGTATAAGTTTTCAATAAAGTTATAGTTGCTATTAAAATTTTGGACTTCCTTCTTTTCCGATAACAATTAGATAACTAAAAATATGAGATACTAACACTTAGCTTTAAATTTTGTTGTTTTTAATTTTTAATTAGAGAAATTGGTGGAAAGGATTGATTGTTTTGCTCTGACGAAAACTTAGGTTTTAATTTTATATATCAAGTATTAATGATAGCTTACACGATTTTTTGCTGGGTATTTGTCTGTCAGCGATAGGTACGCACACGAAATAAATAAATATATGTACCAATATGTAATGCCTGCTCGCCCGCCTAACTCCAACTCCTACGCTCGCCGTCTCATATGCGTAGTTTACATAGGAAACAAAACAAACGGCAACACCAACAACAAAATGCAAGTTAAATGATGGAGCACAAAAAAGGAAATAATGAAAATTTGCCATTAGCGCAGCACTCGTTCCTTTGGTACAAACAAAAACTTGAGCGGCTCCATGCACGAACACGACAACCACGACGACGACTGCGGAAACGACGTCTATGATAGCGCTGCCGCGCGCACTTTAGAGCTCACAATGATTCGGGACCAAGAAAGGGCACACGCGCTATGCGCTCAGCAAGGACGACTGATTTACATTTTTAATTGTATATATATATATATATATATGTACAAAAACAGCAACAAAACCTAAAAATTTGCTAAAATTTTAGATTGAATGTAATGGTAATGAAGATGGCAGCAGCGCCGACAACGCAACATTGACGGTTTTGACGACGGTAACCGTGAATGGCATTGGCAATGGTGTTGCCAACAACTACCGCGATGCCAATAACGCTTACCATTAGTGCAATTTTCTATGGTTGGGCGTAATTTTGGGTTGCAGCGGAATCGTTCCCTTTTTTGGAGTTAAACCGCGCGACAGCCACATGCGCGACCTTTTTTTTGCTGAACAAAAGTGACGCGCTCGGTTTGTTGCTTTCGCTAAATATTGGGTTTAGAATACCCAAAAGTGCGTATGTATGTGTATGTGTGTATGCGTATGTACATATATACTAAATGTATTATAAGTTTTTATTTTTCAATGTTTTTTGCTTAGGCTAAACCATTTTTCGACGAAATTTGTTAGCCCCAAATGATGAATACCACGAGCAAACGGCGCTCGCATACATTCAACCTATCAGACATAACTGTAGTATGAAACCAAAAGTAAATATGTACATCATATTGCTGATATATATAAAAATTAGCGTGAGCCAAAAAAAAATTTGCAAAGTGATTAGGTATAATACGTAATATTGGTTTGACTAGACCTGTTAAATTTGTTTAGTAATTTGTAATCAATTAATGAGACAGCTTTTTTAATTAGTAATAATAATTTTTTTTAAAGAAAAGGCAATTATTAATTGATTGCGATTAGAAAAAATCAAAAAAAAGTTGTTTTGATTACTTTGGATTATTTTTGATAATTTTTGATTTTTTGTTTGATTATTTTTGATTTTGAAAAAAATAAAAACTAATCAAAAAAAAAAAAAATACGAAAAAAAAATAAAAAATAATCAAAAGTAATCAAGACAATTTTTTTTTTGATTATTTTTGATTTTTTAATAATCGTAAAAAATCATGATTTTTTTTGATTATTGTTTTAATTAATTGAAAAATAATCATTAAAAATTTAAAGTAATTGGTAGTAAATCAATATATGGATGCTTAAGAAAGTAATTAATCAAACTGCTAATCATTACGATTAATAATCATTATTTAACAGGTCTGGGTTTGACCTGCCTGTTCTTTACTCCCTGAAACAAACAATTCTGGGTCCCCTGTAGTGCGATTCTGAAACTTCCCTGAAGGAAGCATGGGGGTGAGTGTGTCTAAGTCACCATTGTAAGAGACGATTGCGGCGAATCACTGAATTACACTGCCAACGAGGTATCTTTGGCATCACGTTTTATGCGCGAAAGCGCCAATCTGCATTTTTCCATACAGCGAGTGGTGAATTCCATATTCCAATGGTTTCAAATGGGTCCGTAAGAACCATGTTGACAATACACAGTCATTCTAAGGAGACTAATGGACTTCCAATGAGAAGCACATGTTAAGTGTCTAAGGCAAATCGCATTGCTTGGGGTATAATTGGTCAGTAAAGCTGCTGGTATGGTCAGATAAAAATCTCTACGGATTTGCAGTTGACATTTCCTACAGGGTTCTTTTCGACCATTTCAATAAGTGGGCTAAAGATGCCGCCCTTGTCTTAAAAGCCAGATATCACAGGAATTTGATTGGAGGGCAGATGAAGGAAATAAGTATACAATTTCGTTCCATATTGACGATGCTAAAATGCACTGTGGTGTTTGAAATGGAGGTTTTTTACTCCAGCGGATAGGGGTTGTCTAAATATGACCGAGGTAGGCACACTTGTTGTAAGAGGCGACTATTGACCACGCTTCTGGCAACGGATTGATACCAGGAAAATGACTGTCAACATCAGTGTAAGCCTCCATGAGTGGATGCCCAAATAATAATAAGATGGAGGTTTCTCGGATCAGCTAAAGATCTCTCGCTCTGAATGCCGAGGAAAATACTGTCTATAGATAGGGTGCGTAACCTCTTGTCAAAAGAGTCAGTGAGAGTGAGCAAGGTATGGAGGCATGGCAAGGTATTGCTTTTACGAAAGCCCCTAGAACTGGCTTTCAGGAGAAGCTCTTTGCAGTTGAAGGCAAAGTCCCACTATAAAGTCAAAGGAATGAACTCAATTTAACTTAGTCTGAAATACTTCATGTCATATGATTGAAGTCTAAATTGGTTGAAGTTAAATGAATGAACTCTCTGAAACAATTTAAGAAGGAAATCATTTGTTAGAATTACTGCCACAAGAGAGGGAAGCTGACCACCAGTCGAATATGTTGAACGAATTGATATCCTATATGGATAAAGAAGTTGCGACGGCAAGGGCTGCATAGAAAGAGTCACTAACATTCTTTGCAAATGCTCAAGATTGTGTGCTTAACTTGGAGCAGTTCTAATCCAGGAATTTAGGGATATTTTTTAATACAATGGGATCAACGACCGACATCCTAGATATAGATGGTATAAAAAAATCTGCATCAAAATTAGGTAGTTGGATCAACAATCAATAAATTTAGCAACTTTGCCCGGGTTGCAGTTAATGCTTGGTAGTAGAAATTTTAAACAATTCGTTGTCAGCCTAATGTATATATAAGTATATAGTTATTTATATAAACGTCGAGTAATTATGCGTTGGTGGGTAACTGTCTCTGGCAGTATTTCTCAATATTTTTTTCTAAAGCGTTTGCTCTTGACCGCCACTACAATTATAAAAGCGACCCAAAAGTTTTCCATTTCGTCCCTTTTCGCGTTCATCCTCAAGCAGACGCCTGGCTGGTTTTGTCGCTTTTGTCTCCATACCTAGCCTCGACAACAAGAGTCTGGGGTTTCATTTCATTCGCAAATTTTTCTAACTTACACAAAAATCCTTTTTCCAGCAATAAAAACTAAATAATAAAATTTCTCATCTAAACGCGTCCGCAGCATCTCACCTGCACCTCACCTGCTTCTGCTTTCATCTCACCCAACATCCCACTTGTTAGCAGCTGCTGTGTTGCTTGTTTATAATTTTTTTTCTGTTTTTCTCCCTTTTTTGAACTTTTGTTTGAAGTTAAGATAGTGAAAAGCAGCGCAACAGCCACCTCACCCTCCCTCGCAGCGCATGATTGTGATGAGAGCTACCGAAAAAAAAGACTGGAAACATTGCATTAGACAGGTTAGGAGGCGCAGCGCGTCTTTATCCCTGCTATTTTGTTTAATAGCGCAATTGGGTAGCAAGTGCTTAGCGCAGCGCTGCAGCAGAAACTGCGGCGGCTGAGACTCCTTCATTTCGGTTTAGTTGGTTGTCTGCCGTCACCGCGCGCTCCCTCCGGCTCTCAACTTTATACGCTATTTTAGCTATTACTTGTTTGTGAGCATGTGTGTATGTATGTGTTGCTCAAACGTAAAACTTTATTTCACTAAAATAGCGCCCCGATCTTCTACACGAAACCCAAGCAAACAATGGTAAGGCTCTACGCTAAGCAATTGCTTCGACGCGTCTTGTGCGCTGCGGCGGCACATAAAGTAAATTTATTAGAAAACATTTTTTCATCTCCTTTTTGCATGTTTATTCGCAAATGTTGTTGTAATTGTTTTATTGTTGCTGACTGTCGGACTGAATGGTGTTCAAATTGCCATTCTATTGTGCCACATTGAAATTGTAGTTGCAACATCTTTGGTCGCGGCATAGAGAGAATTTATTGCTGAAGCAACTAAATCCCAGATGGCGCACAGACTACATTGACTTGAGTTATAATTCGCTCGATTTGTAACATTTCCATTTTATTTATTTATTTATTCTTTTTTGTGTGCATTTTCATGCTTTTTCGTGGATTTCGTAGTAGCAGAATTTTAAATGAATGCGATAAAGTTAAGAAATATGATTCCGATTTAGAATGATGAGGCAAAGTAAATTTATCACCAACAACTCGTCGAACTCGAAGTCGAAGCAAGGCCATAGAACTGATTGCAGCATGTTGAAAATGATTAACAAATTGCAATGTGTGGGGAGGGGGTCCAGTAAACAGTTCCGGAATGTAAATTAAGCGCAAAGATTTTGAATTCCTGAGTTCAAGTCCAATGAATTCAAACAAACAAAATCGCTGATTGAAATCGTTTGTATTATTTTGAGTGAAGTCTCATATTGATTGCAGTTTAATGAATTTATTTGAAATAAGCCTCTGGGTGGGTTGAAGTCAATTTAGTTCATTTTAATGAAAACTCTGAACTTATCGAAGTCTCTGAATTTTTAATCTATTAAAGTCAAATTAATATAATCAAACGAATGAAGTTCGAATTTACTGAAATTAAATCAATAACGTATCTGAATTTATTAAAGGAAAATGGATGGAATCAAATGAATTAAGTTAGCATTTACTGAAGTCAATTGAATGAAGTCTCTTAATTTATTGAAGTCAAATCAATAAAATTAATTGCATTAAGTCTGAATTTATTTAAATCAAATGAATAAAATCAAATGAATTAAGCTCGAATTTACTGAAATCTATGTCAAATTAATAAAGTCAGTGAATTTATTGAAGTCAAGTGAATGAAATCAAATGAGTTACATTTGAATTTACTAAAGTCAAATAAATGAAATCGGCGAATTTATTAAAGTCAAATGAATGAAATTAATTTAATTAAGTCGGAAATACTAAAAGTCAAATAATGAAATGAAGTGAATTAAATCAAAATTTATTGAAGTCAAATTAATGAGTTTCTGAATGTACGAGTACAAATGAATGAAGTCAAATAAATTAAGTCTCTGAATTTATTGAAGTCAAATGAATGAAACCAAATCAGTTAGAATTAAGTCTGAAATACTTGAAGTCAAATGAATGAGTCTCTAAATGTACAAAGTCAAATGAATAAAGTGAAATGAATAAAGTCTCTTAAATTAAAAATGGATTTCTCAAAAAACTTAAAATATCTTTTGGCAATTATTTTTTGTAATTAATTATATGGCATTTAAATAAATGCTGGGTTGAAGCCAACAAACCCGCAAATACCCAACACTGATGTTAGATATTAAGAAAGAAAGAAAGCTGCTCAAGCATTTGCCTTTTGTTTATTTGTAAAGGACAAAATGAAATCAACGTATTCAATTAAAAGGTTTTAGTTTTCTTTAGTGCGATCAAGCGATAAATGAATTTGGAAATTTCTTAGATTAATTGTATTCATAAGCCAACATATATGAGCATACCAACCGACAACGAATTCGTCTTTCGCTGTTGAGTATAAAGACAAGAGGACCGAAGGAGGATATTCGTCCTAAGATTTTTTGTTGGGCACGATTTATTAAGCGTTGTGACCATATGTTTCTAAAATATGTATATACATGTTTTGAGTTTTTGTTTTGAAATTGAAAAGAAAAAAAAAACGAGCGCTTTGTTCATCTTTTCATAAAGTCTAAAAGATACTTTGGCTTACGAAATATCTTGTTCTGGGTTTAAGCCCGACAGCGGTTGGCAATCAACTTCGAAAAGTATGTCACTTTAAAGAGGCAAATAGAGGCGCTGTCTATAAGGCTGGGAGGGTAATTGAAAATTAATCGAATATCCAGTTTTATTCAAAACTTGTATAGCCGCTTATCCTTTAGTATTTTCTTCAGATAAATAGTTCACAAAATTTCTCAATTGCTTGGAGATGCCATAACGAACCGACTTCCGCGCTTTTGGACTTAAACACAGCCCATGAATTAACGCCAGGTTAAAAACAAAAAAATAATTGAAGGTTACATTTCTTTCAGTGTACTTTTAAAATGGCTTCTGAACTTTTTAGCCATTAGTATTTATTAGTTGGGGTTTAGTAATTTTAATTAATTTTATTTCAGGTTAGTTTATAGACATCGCAGCATTGTTTGGTACCAAAACCAAAGAATTATATATTTGATCTTAATCCTCAATACCGTTTGACTCATTATAAAATCTTACAGCCTATTTCAGTGTATGTATGTACATATGTAAGTATGTTGCAAGTAATAACCCTTGTAAGTTATTCATTTCTTTGAATTAAGCTTTCGAAATCTATGAAACAGTTCAGCCATATCAATATAATTCCATTGTTTTGCACTGTGGCATTGATGGTTATTTCATAGTCATAGCAAACTTACACACACATACAAACAAACTCATGCACACTCATAAACCCAGTCATTTGAAGCATTTTCAAGTAGCCAGTCGGCACGTCGATAGTCACAGTCTAATCAACCCTTGCCAGACCAATAAGCCAACGAAAAGTTTCTACACTTCTTTGCTCTAAAAAACTGCAGTGGGAGAAATATAAAATACAACAATGCCAATAATAAAAGCGAGAATAAAATTTCTAAAATTAGAACAGAGCAATATAGAGCTCCTGCAACGGGTAGTAACACAGCAGCAAATGCATGTGGAAGGAAGTAAGTATGAGCGTAAAGAAATAATAATAATAATAATAACAATAAAGAATGTAATACTATCGTGCAACCTTATGATTTTACAAGCACAACGAAAGCAAAGCTGTTTGAGGCGAACAGATGCTGAGCGGAAGTTCAAAAAAAAAAATAAAAATTAAAATAAAATGTGGAAAAAAAACCCAAAAAGGCAGCAGCAGTATAAATGAGCCTAACACACAATAACAAAAAAACAACAACAAATTTGTGTAAAAGATCGTAATAAAAAGGAGAAAATTAAACTTAAAAAAATCCAGAGTAGTGGATGTGGCAACAAAGAATAAAAGATTTACCAGCGAAATAGGAGGGCGGCAGATGCAGCACTACTTCTGCTCCCAATGCTGCTGCTGCTGTGGCTACTACATCATTATTTAGCTAGGCTGCACTGTGGTGCGTGCACATTTAAGTTGCGCTCAAAAATAAATAGGTTCAAAGGTATAGTATTTTAGTAAATGGACAACACCCGATTTGAGGCGGTTGGAAATTTTTAAGAAACTTAATAAAAGGGGGGGGAGGGTGTAGGTTGTGCTCATAATACCGGAATGTTAATTTGAAGTAAAATTATCGATTTCCGGAGAAAAAAAAAATTTTCTATTATCGCTTTATCTCAAAGTTGAATTTTTGAGTGAAGTCTCTGTTTGAGGGAAAATGGATTCATATGAGCAAAATCTCTGATTGAAATCATTTGTATTATTTTAAATGAAGTCTCTAAATCGCTTGAGGTCAAATTAATTCATTGAATTAAGTCTCTGAATCTATTGAAATCAAAAAAAAAACTTATATTAACAAAGTCACTGATTGCAATCATTTTAAATATTGTGAATTAAGTCTCCATATTCATCGAAGTTTAATTAATTCATTGACACAAAGTCTCTGACTTGTTTGAAGTCAAAAGAGTTAAGTCTGATATAGTTGAAGTCACATGAATTAAGTATTTAAATTTATATAAGTTATGTGAATTAACTCTAAATTTACTAAAGTCGAATGAATAAAGTCTCTGACTTTATTGAAATCAAATGAATTAAATCTCTGAATTTATTAAAGTGAATTGAATAAAGTCAGTGAATTTATTGAAGTTGAGTCAATGGAGCCCTTAAATTTATTGAAATCAAATGAATTAAGTCTTTAAATTCAATAAAGTTAACTGATTGAAATCAGTGAATTTATTTAAGTTTCTGAATTTATTAAATTCAAGCTAATGAAGTCTCTAAGTTTATGGAAATCAAATGAATTATGTCTATGAATTTATTTAAGTCAAATGACTAAAGTCTCTGAATTTAATAAATTCGCGTTAATGAAGTCTCTGAATTCATTGAAATCAATTGAATGAAGTCAATTGAATTAATACGGAAATTATTGAAGTTTGAATTAATGGAACTCAATTGAATAAAGTTCCTGAAATGGAAAACGCTTGTGGCTCAACTATTTAGTCACAGCCGTTTCCCAATTTGAAATCAACTTCACTCAAAAACCAAATTCCTGAACATAAGGAAATTGGATAGGGTTTTTTTAATTATCACTGGAGACTTTCAGGTTTTAAATTTTTTTTTTAAATAATTTTTGATGTCACGAAGCTGAGTGGACTGCAAATAAATTTTTCTCAGTGCTTCAATTTAAAAAAAAAATTCACTGTCAATTTGTTAGTGTAAGCTTCATACTGAAGCACTTTTGCTGTGCACTTCCATATTTAAATTATCTTATTTTTTTGTAAGGACACATGGGAGTGCTATACAGTTTGCATTGGTTTAAAGTGAAAATTTCTATATCTGCTTATACTTCTAGTCGAAACGAAAAGAAAATATCCCAAACACTGCTTGAAATGCTAGAAAAAAATTTGTAGAAATTCGTAGACCACTGTTGTGCAGCGTAAGGCGGTATAAATTGAAACTTTTTTTTCGTCAGCACTTAGCGACTTATGAATAAAATAGCAAAATGAAGGTTTTTTCTAAATCTTTCATATTTCTTTCGAAATCAGATATAAACTTGACGCTTGCGAGATAGCAATCAAAATTGTGATAGTTTATAGTTCTTTCTGCTTGCTTATTCTTTTGTTGCTTTAAATTAAAGTTTTTTTTAAGCGAGCAGAAACAATTTTAGCTATCATCGAAATAACGAAAGAAAAACCGGTCAATATAAATGTATTTTTCAAAATTTGAAACTTGATTTGAAAATCAAATGTAAGCAAACTGTAAAAGTTGTATGCGCTTAAGATTGCGTGAAGTTCACATTTGATTTTCAAAGGAGAATTAAAAGTTTGAAAAAAAGTTTAATTTTATTAATTTATTTATATATCGCTAAGTGGAGAATGCAAAAAGTTAGCTTGATTTTTAAAATGTTTGGGCTTAGTCGTTGCACTGTGCGCTGTTACATCCCTCTCAACCTTCATAGGTATAAACTTAGTGGCAGCGACAGAGGCATCTTCATCAGCAGGCAACTTTTTGTAATAAAAGATGCTGGAAACTACTTGAGCTCAGCAAGTATTAGGCAAAGAATGGCATATAAGAACGTGAACGGTTGGCAGATGGCAGACACAAAAACGTCGTCGTCGTTGTAGGGCGAAGGCAATAAACATTCCACTAAAAAAAAAATTCTATACCCTATTATGCCGTTATTCTAACGGTATCTATGTATATGTATGTACGTGCTCAAGTGTAAAGCTGTACATGTATGCACTTCAAGCCGCACGAACCATCATTAAGGGTAGTTTCGGCTTTAGAAAAAACAAAAATAATAATATAAAGTCGTAAAAGGAATCGATGTAAAATTTTAAGTATCACAAGCAATGGCAGCAGGCAGCGTAGTGTGGGGGCGACACAGTGAAAGTTAGATACCAATAGGAAAACTACCACTAGCTTAGCTCACTAGTGTACAACACTAACACAGCTGCACAGTTAATGCGCTTAAAAACTACGATTGAACCACAGAAATGCGAAAGCGAGCGCTAGCTGACTAATTTCGCTTATACAACAAGCAAGAATGCAGCAAGGCAGCTAAACGCTTTGGTGGCAATATAAAATGAGTGCATCCAGCGTTACTATTTACTTCCGGTGTATCAGCATGGCGTTGATAGTTTATATAGGCGAGTGCGTGACACGAGCACACCAAAACACACACACACACACTCGCTGTATAGCTGGAACCGAAGTTGTATCGTAAATTATTAAATAAAAAGTAAATTGTTTTTTTTAATTCAAATGCCACTGCTTTCGCCTACAACCCCACCACACACTTCAAATGACTATATTCCTACCGCAACGCAGCTTAGCTGAACACTACTACATAAGAACTAATGTGCTTCAGTGCGCCTGCAATGTTAGTGTCTGCACACTCAGCCGAATATTCACTTCGCCAAATCACTACTTGCGCGCCAAATGTTAACCCTCGATCACCCTACTAAGCGCACCTCCACATCTACTCACCCACTCCAACTCACTCCCATTTCAGCCATTAAGTTTCTCTTGCTGTAATAAAAAATTTTGTATAGATACTAAATTTTCTAGTTCTTTTTATTTCCTTTCTGGCATTAGTGTATATTTTTTTATTTATTTATTCTTTTTTATACATTTTTATTTTTATTTTTTTTTTGCTAAGAAGATTTATGTACAATTCGTTAGGGGTGAGTTACGACTTCTATTCAGCATTCAATGTGCCGATGCTGGAAGGTAAGCGCTTGTATGAAAATTGAAAGGTTGGCAAAGTTTAGATTTCTAAGACATTTTAGAGCGCAAAGCTGTACTGTAAACTGCGAGAAGAGTATTGCAGCTTTTGACTTGAAACGAAAACGAATGGGGTGAGGTGAAAACGGATTTTCAACTATAAAAGAAAATTTTTTATTAAAAAGCATTAAAAACGAAAAAGGCAGTAATATCGAGTTATGTATTACCTATACAAACAAACATTTTGTAAATGCAAACAATATTTGCTGGATTGCTTGAAGTGGCTGGCACAGTGACATAGAATCACAACATTTAAAGTAAATTTATAAATCTCGGAGAATATGTTGATTAAGGTCAATGCTGAGATGATGTAAAATGCTTTTCATTTGATGCCCAGACTGAAAAGCTTCACTTTATTAAAAGAAAGAAAAAATTTCAGCTAAATACCAACCCTGTAAAATATCCCCAGTGGCGGGACTAATCTAAGAAAGCAAAGATTGTAGCCTACAAAAGTATAAATATAACAGGAAACGCTAGGTGGGTTATTTGTTATTTAAGCGGGAGTGTGTGTGATGTCTTTAGCCTTATATACTAAGCTTCAAGAATTAGTAAACTATGAAGACATTAAATATTTTTTTTAAAATTCTAAAAAATTTTTTCTTGAATTTACACAAAATAAACATTAAGGCTTGAGTCACATTCGATCTCAAGTTGAGAACTTTTCAAATCTCAAACTAACCTCAACTTGAGCATCCTAGCGTTCTACACAAAAAGGCAATTTCTTTTTGTATGCCGAGAAATAATGTTCTTCATGTCGAGAAAAAGCTCGTACTTGTACTCAAATGTGAATCGTTAATTGAACTCAAATGCATGGTTGTGATACGGAAAAAATATAATGAAACATAAATATATATGTATGATTTTAAATTAAAACAGGTGATATCATAAGAACATATAAGCAGGGGTTTTTCCTTTAAAAAAAATTCTATGAAATCTGACAGCAGAAGCCCCGAAAGCAAAAACAAAACGCATGAAGTGTTTCTGTGTATACAGAAACGAATTAGCCGTGCTTTCACTTGGTAGTTCTCCTTGGGTTCGATAAATTTCTTAAAATGTATGAAAGGTTGGAGAACAATTGAATAACGATGTTGGACATCAACTTGAGAATTATTCATTTCTATCCACCCGCATCCTTTCCTATCTATACGAGTATATTATTTTTATTTTTATTGTATTTTTATTGCACTTTTTTTTAATTTTTTTAAATTTTATTTCGTTTCATATCATTTTAATTTATTTTATTTTATTTCCTTTCATTTCTTTAATTTCATTTCATTTTATTTTATTTTATTATATATTTTTAAATTTTAATTGATATTAGAGGAAAAATTACAACACTATGCACAGCGATGGTATGGGGTGACATGTTTCGAAGTGCCCAACTTCTCACCAGACCCCTTCTCGGACACTGGGATACGAACCCAAGTGTCTGCACCAAAGCCGCTGTTAGAGTACTCTAATTTTATTTTATTTTATTTTACTTTGGTTTATTTTTTTATTTTGCTTTATTTTGTTTTATTTTATTTTATTTTATTTAAATTTATTTTATTGTTTTTTTTATTTTATTTTATTTTATTTTATTTTATTTTATTTTATTTTATTTATATTTATTTTATTGTTTTTTTTTATTTTATTTCATTATATTTTTTTTTTGTTTTATTCTATTTTATTTTACTTTGTTTTACTTTATTTAATTTTAATTTATTTTATTTTACTTCATTTTACTTCATTTTATTTTGTTTTATTTTGTTTTACTTTATTTTATTTTTTTTTTTCGCTATATTTTATTTAATTTTACTTTATTTTATTATATTTTATTTTATTTAGCCAGCCAGTAATATAATGATATACAAAATTAACGCAAATAATGTGATCGTTCGCAGTACCACAAAGCTTAGACAAGCAGGTGTTTGCTGCGCTGGTCGTATAGTGATACGTTCGTTAAGAATTACTCCCTGTTTTAATTATTAATCAAGCTTAAATAAATTTTTATGATCACTTAATTGATTAGTCGTACAACCCTAGAAAATACTGCATTGATATAAAATTATAAAATCTCGTTAGAAAAAATTAAAAAGTTTTGATTTTGACCCCGACGTGATTTGAACACGCAACCTTCTGATCTGGAGTCAGACGCGCTACCGTTGCGCCACGGAGTCTCATACAAATCAACTAGCAAATTCAAAGCCAAATCAAGTTATTTTCAAGTCCAATCTTAGGTAATAAATAAAATCATATACTTCATAAATCAACAACTATATTATAAAATAATGATAAAATGCAGTAAAAGTCCCATTGTATACCTTTAAGTTTTTGTTCTTTGCACATTCTCTCCCCACCTCCACCAAGTCGTAACGATTTCCTCTTGAATGGATTTTAGAATTTCATCTTTGTGCTTTTCAACGTTTATGCGGTGGACTCAGTTTGTTTAGGTGAAAGTTTTCTTTTATTTATACAAAAAAGCTAAAACGAAAACAACAACAGCAACAACAAAATTGCCAATATTGTATGCTAAAGGCAACAAAACTAACAACAAAACATGCGCACTATGGCCTTTAAGCACCGCAAAAACTCAAAAACCCCCAAAACGCGCTACAAAGATATTTCATTTTGAACCTCTCGCCCAGCCCTTCTTAGCTACTTCGTCTCTACATCTGCACTTTAGCTATTCTTAGCCAACTAACTACAATTTCTGCTACAACAAGAACCCAAATGGCAAATGGCTAAATCCAAGGTAGAATTCTTGATGATAGCGCGCGGTGTGCAGACGGCGGTTATTTTTAGATTTATTCGGTGATTATTTCTAAGTTTTGCGAAGGTAATAGTCGCTGTTACGCGATTCACTGCCTAACTGTTGGTCTACCCGCATGCTAGAGTGGGTCAGCAGTTGGTACTTCAATATTGGTTAGGTTCTGTATTGAAATATTTGTTGTTGTTGTTATTGTTGTAGTTATTGCCTTCTTACTATTCTATTCAAACCAAAACTTATAGCGTATAAAATAGCAATAACAACAATACTTAATCGACGGTATTACGTACATATCATGCCTGGCTCTGTTCGTGCGCCATCTTCAACTGTTCAGCCTGCTACATGCAGCCATTACCATTTGCACTAATACTAACAACTTTCATTTGCTACCATTATAATTGTTTTGTTGTTGTTGTTGTTATTATTGTTGGTGCGCTGTTGTGTAGAACGTTTATCCACGGGTATTTCTCATTACACTTTTGTTATTCACTTGTGAAGTTTTCAGTTTCTTTATTCATTTTCTGCTACTTTGTAGTTTGTCCTTACTTTGGGATGCTATTTGTGGGTACTTCGGCCTCATAATCCCAAAAATTTTAAACCACCCCTTCGTATACGCCTTACTTCAAGAGGTTTGTTCAACAAAAGTTTAGCTTTTGTGTAGTGAAGAATTTTTGAATGGTGAATGTTAAGCGAATTTCAAAAGAAAACTAAACCCACTAAACTTTTTTGAAGTAGTAGGTCGGTGGGGGTGTAATGCGCGCAACAGCGTTAGCTAAGCTTAGATACACTTAGAGCTGGTGCTTATGGTGGTATACATACATACATATGTATATGCGCATAAAACTATAGATAAACACCCCACCATTTGCCAAAATCTAGCTCTGTGTTCATTCTACCGCTTTGCACATAAATCGTGTACAAAGTCCGCGTCCAGTAGCGCAAGGCGGCTGAGGCAGCTAAGGCGCTCCAAACCAAATTCCATTCAAGCGGCAACATTTTGCTCGTTACTCTACCATAGTTTAGCGTAAAAAAGTTGTAATAGAATGTTATAAGTTTAAATATAAATTGCGGCAAATGGCGTCGATGAGCACGAAATCCATTGCCTTTACCAGCAACAACATTAGCTCAAGATGTGCACCATGCGGCGTGTTCTTTTGCCTTCGTTTTTCGCATTCCTTTTAATTCGCTTAGGTTCTTTTGTTCATTTTCTACTTACCATAGCTGTTATGGTGTTTAGGTTCTAAGCGGCTGGTGGCATGTTGAGGTAGCGCCTGAAAGCGCACTACATTTATGATAGCCATTTGAAGGGAGTTGGTTTCGAAACTACGCCACACCATTTCAAACAGTTTGTAGCATCATTTATTTTCGGCGGTTCTATTATATTGAATTGTATATGAATGAAGATTAGGGTGACGCTTATTTGTTTAGTGACAATTGTTTTTCGTGGAGCCACGGAGCAAATTTTCCCCTTGGTCATAGAGATGCGATAAACCGCTGCTGGTCGAGGAAAGAGATGCTATTCTGGGGAATTTTAGCCTAAATTATAGATCCGAGTTTAAGGTTGAGTGGGAATTTTAAGCTCCCTTTGGCTAACTCTGGTAGGTACTCAAACCGCATTTAATACTATCAATACATGTCAACGAGTAGCAGCAAAGACCATCGGATAAGAAGAGAAACCAACGCGAATTATTGCACGCTCTCAATTTACGAGTATGGAATTCACCATGGCTTGCGAAAATTCGACTCCATAAGAATTACATTACATACACTTTTATTCCCGGGTATTGAATTCCTTATCCATCGATTGATTTTGGTTGATAATTGGAGTTGGTTCCTCTCTTATTCGATGCTCATTGAGACACGTCAAAGCGTCGGTTTTCTTCAAAAGCTATAGCCAAGATATCAAGCTTTGTTTCAAGTATTAGATTATGCAAGTATAGTTGTGGTCCCGTACTCGTCAGAAGTAGTCAGAAATATTCAGCGGCTACAGGAAATCAATCCAGTACACGGTTCTGTGACTAATGAGAACACAAAACAGAGAGTAAGTAAGATGCGCTCACCGTCAGAAGTTGATAGGCGACACAAAACATTTTGCAGCGAGAGCGCGCATTTTAACATTTCATTGGGGGAGAGCGTTGCAAGTTTCTGATGTGAAACTTTAACGCAGTAAAACTTGGAAATGCAAAACAGCTGCTCTAGACATCGAAAAGCAACAACAACAACTTCCAACTTTGTGTTATTAAGCAATGAAAACAGTACCGGCGGTTTTGCTTGCAAGATTTTACAAATCCCTGTTCTTCGGAAACTTTTAACGTTTTGTGAGAGAGTTTTATATCATTCTCTCTTTGCTGACAGTTTTTTGCAAGTTTTGGCGCCGAAAACACGTTCAGTCAGAGGAATTTTTGCTTATTACTTCTGCAAAAACTGTCAAACGATCAGCTGTTGTGCATTTGACCATAACAAGTGTAAACAAAATAAAACTAAATTTCGAATTAACGTATTGGGAAATAATAAAATACATGAGTATAAAGTTTCGAAGGCGAAAATTTTTTTTTTTAATAATAATATTATATTTTTGTTTTGCCTTATTTTCCCGCGATTTGTTGAAATTGACAGCAATTACATATTTTACAATTTTAAGTGTTACTCTCTCGCTCTCAGCGAATTTTCAGTGTTTGGCAGCTTTACTCCTATTTTCACCAAAGTACGGGAAAATACCTAAAAATACTTCTGGTTTAACTCTTGCTTTGTAGGAGTGGCATTCATATTTAGGTTCACCCTAAATGGAATACATTCATTCTGAAGGATCTAGGGAGTGGGGTCATAATTTTATTGTTTTGTAACTTTCAATGTTTTGTAATTGTCTTTGCGCTTCAATAGCCATCCGTTAATACCTCCACACTTTTATTACTCTTTTGGTATGTATGTAATTTGAATAAATGTATGTATGTGTGAGTTCATTTGCCTTTCAATTATTTTTAAGGTAAGTTTGAATAGGCCAATTGAACTTCAAAACGTATTCAAACAACGAAAATATTGAAACGTAAACTTATATCGATTTTATGGTTGACGGTATTAAAACTTGAATAATATACTGCTACTGTCAGACGGATGCCGACTCTTTTAGCCGATTAAAAATAATGCCGATTAACTATATCACATCGAAAATTTCACTTTTTAAAGTTATTATATAAATGACTAAAAGCTGTCAATTCTAACAGTGCTATAGTTATGAAATGAGACACATACTTTATAATGTGTAAGTTTAAAATTTGTAAAACCGCCCTGAATTTTCGTTTTTTAAACCTCATTTTTCTCCATATAAAACATGGAAAATATTTTTCTTTATATAAAAAAAACCACTGAAGATGGCTTCAGAAAAAAGACTATACATATGAATCAATAAATAATATATAGAATATTTAAAAAAATGTTTCCTACTGAGCAGTTTTTGTTGAATTTTCATTTAATTTGGGATCGAATCAGTTTTTCAATTTCAACATTGATTTCTAGCTCGAGATAAATTGGAGAAACAGTTCATTGTCCTGGTAAAAGTAACATTTATTCCACCCCTTGAAAAAATATTGGATTCTGACTTGAGTTCCGTCACTATGTTCCTACTGAAATCAAAGTTCAAATTAGGTTTTTTTAGTTAGGTATTTTACTAATTATTAAAACATAACAAAATTGTATATTACTACCTTTTGTCACGCCATTCAGAACTGTTAAATTCGATTAGTTATAATTAACCAATTGATTAGACGGCTTTTTTAATTGGTAATGATTATTTTAATTTTGATTATTTTTGACCAGTTCTAATATGCATTTCATTAAATTTGTATAGACTTTCCTTTCCTTCTTGTAAATTTACAATTTTTCCGTACGTTTCGCCAATCACCTTGCCATCCTCAGGGGTTAGTTCTTATTTTTCACATGGAACAACAAAAAAGAGAAAAAGCAATAAACAATGAGTTATTGGACTATATCACATACATCTCAACAACATTATTTTAGTTGTGTTTCAAGAAGAGACAATTATTAATTGACTAGCTGACCCGCCGAACTTTGTTCCGCCTTAAAAGCACAAATCATACAGTCACCCTGGGTCCACATTTAGGTCAATAAATTGGGAACCGGGTAAAATATCGAGGTGAAAGATATCTTAAATTTTAGGAGAGACGTCTAGAAAATGATTATTGAAAGTTTCATTCATTTCTATGCAGTAGTTTTTGTGTGACGCTAGCGTTATGGTAGAAAACCACATTTTTGATCACATTTTTCCCACATTTTGGTCAATAACTCGGGAACTGGATGAGATATCCAAATGAAAGTTCTCCTAAATTTTAAGTTGGACGTTAGGTGATAGAATGGTGAAAGTTTCATGCAATTCTATTCAGTAGTTTTTGCGTGATGCGCGCACAATCATACAGACGGACAGACAGACAGACAGACAAAAATTCTAAAAATTGTAGATTTGGGTTCCGCTGGCCCAATAGCGACCTCTCCTATAAGTTTTTCTTGAATATCTTCAATGTACAGACATCGACCTGCTACAATTTTATTATATGTAAAGAATACGATTAGAAAATATCAAAAAATTATCATGATTTTTTTCGATTATTAATAAGAATCAAAACTAATCAAAAGTATTCAAACCAACCTGTTTTGATAATTTTAGATTTTTTTTTTTTTCTTATTTTTGATATTTTTCACCATTGTTGATGTGTATGTGTCTGTGCTTATTCTACAACAATACTGAAAAAAAACCAAAAATAATCAAAAAAAATGTTATTATTAAAGGTAGTCAAAAATAATAAAAAAAAAATTACGATTTTTTTTGATTATTTTTTTAATTAAATGGAAATGATAATTAAAATTTGAAAGTAATGGTAGTTAATCATTAAATGGATTTTCAAGAAAATAAATCATGTAACCGGTCATCATTTGGCTTAGTAATCATTATTTAGCAGGTCTGACGCTATTTCTTGCCCTTTTTGGACAAACATTTTGACAATTTTTCATTCGCTCGCGTGTTTTGATGTCAGATATGGCAGAAAATACGGGTGTTGCCATGTGTAAAAATTGTAGGTGCACTTTTAAAAAGAACTTCAATGGTACTCAAACTGTAAATAAACTTTGGAAAAAAATGTTCAACCTCAATTCAAGAAACACGTTGGATATTTGAAAATTTAGACGTTTCTCAAACATCGAAACAAATAAATAAAATTGAATTTATGATTATTTTGTTGTTTCCTCTTTCGAAAGGAATGCGCGCAGCCACCAAACAACTCACCAATATTTTAAACGGATTCAGTTTTTGTTGAGCCGATAGAAACTGTGCCATTCACACATTTCTAGAGTTGCGATGTTCAAAGCCTCCTTAACCTTGACTTAAAGATATATTTTTTTTGCACTAGACGAAATAGTTTTGTCACCAATATCTTCAACGGAATCTAACGAAGATTGAAGCAACAAAAATAACTGAACAAGAAAGAAAATTAACATAACGAAACATGAGAGAAACAAAACATAAACTGAGAAAGCTTTGAAAAAAATATCTGAAATAAGTAACTAACCTAAAAGTATTGAAATAGCTATGTAGCTATTTCTTAAAAGTAATGAAGTAACGTTAAATCATTAAAAAAAATGTTAGATTCATATTTATGCTACGCTTAAATTAGAACTTTAATCGAAAAATATGATTTTCAGTGAAGAGCTTGTCATAGTTATTCAATTTGTATGAAAGAAAATAGCAAACGCCATGTAGAAAAAAAATTAACAAAATTTTCAAGAGTCTTTTGACTTGCATACTCACAAATTATTCTGAAATAAATGATTTTCAAGTATTCATGAATAATAATTTTTACTATTTTTTAGATGACATCAAAACCAGCGTATTGTTAGCTTAATGGTTAGCAATGCGAGCGAAAATTTCTGTGATGAAGAAGCCAAGCAGCTTCCGAAATGGATCTATAAGAAAAGCTATGGCGGTTGTCCCTAAACATTTTTCCCACTCCATTCAATTAAACAACTTTTAATAATTAATTAAAAATGATTATTAAAAAAAAAAAAACAATAATAATTTTCATAAAAATAAAAAGAATTTGAATTACTATTCTTGGTCTTGAGCTCGTTTCATGAATACTTGAAAATCTACAGGCCGTGAAATCAACAAAAATTGTTTGTACAAAAAAGCAATAAATGATTTTCTATATATATTTTATTTTCTGTCTTATTTCAGTGCAACCCAAACGATGTTGGATGACAGGTAATACAAGTGGTAAATATGCATATACTCGTATATAGATATTTAAATTGCACCCTGCAACTTTCTTTGCTTGCGAAACGCAGATGTAGGGCGCTAGCCATCATCCGGTAGTCGTGATCCGGAGACAGATAAAAAACACTAAATTTTGATAAACGAAATTTTTAAGTATCAGATGTTTACATGTTTATGCGTGGACTGTTCAGATTGTAGTTTTGGTTTTTTCATATATATTATTTAACCTATCATACTACCATGTTGTTGTTGTAGTAACGACAAAAACACTCCCCGAAGGTTTTGGAGAGTGTTGTCGAATTAACAGTCCGGATTTGAACCCGGTACGGTCAGGTACTCCCTTGCGGTACTGCCCGACTGTCGTGGTAGCGATTTTGTATGACCAGTGGAATCTTCTAGGTCATGTCACCCCTCCTTCCGTAAGGAAGGATAAGATGGGTAATGAGAGGTGAGAGGCATCATATCCGTAAATCAACCATCGAGTTGCACGTCATTACCTTTGTGCATATTAGTCGCCTCTTACGACCGGTATGCCTACCTCGGGCATATTCTAAACCCTTAACCCGCAGGGGAATCATACTACCATCGCATCCTTTAAACGAATTTCATAATTTTCAATGCTAAAAAAAAAAAATAATTGAGTTATTTTTTAAATATTGTGGATGCCCTGGGTCTGCTACTGATTCAGAGTGATTCCGTGAGAGATGAGCGGGATACGGAGCTATATAACCCACTGGATGGCGGCTACTCATCGTTTAATCCAAATATGAAACTGACTAACAATATGGTTGAGAATCACCAGCATGACATAAATTAGATAAGTACAAAATTTCAATTAAAATATATGAAATAATTCAATAAAAAAACGGGGTTTTTTAAAATTGAAACTTTGAGGGAACTTCCTGAATGTTTAGTTGAAGCCAGCTGGCGTGGCGCTTTCAAATAAGTTAAAGGAAAAGTGAGCAATAAATTAGCCATGTACTACTCCTCTTACGATTTGCACCAACACACTAAATGGGTTGTGGTCCGTTGTCCATTTCTTTTTTTTTTTTTTTTGTTTTACCACAATAAAAATTTTGTTTGATAATTTTCTATTTTATTGACCCCGACGTGATTTGAACACGCAACCTTCTGATCTGTAGTCAGACGCGCTACCGTTGCGCCACGGAGTTTTGTGGTATAAAATCATCAAACGCAATCTGGTACCCGTTAGTGAATAATTCAAAAAATAAGAAAACTACACATTTTAGTGGAACATAAAATTTCAGCGGCATAGCGAAGGAACAAACACGCCAAATAAATAAAGTCTGTCAACAGCGCGCTGTGTTGTTGCTTTGTTTTTTTTTTAAGATAATAATAAATAAGTTCTTGAGTTGATAAATGTGTGTAGATTAGAGCGATAGGACAGGGACGTCACGGACGCGGGCTTGACAACGGGCAAACATATTCGCAGCAGAAATGAGTAAACTGCCCGAACAACAACGATTGCAGCTGGAATTGCAAGCGAACATAAATACAAATTTATCTACAAAAAGATTAATTCGTTTTCTTATTTTTATTTCTTTATTAAGTAATTTTGATTAGTGAGGTTATAAAAGTTAAAAAAAAAAACATTACTAGTATGAGCAATAAGTAGTAGATAGTTGTAGCAAAACATAGCAACAATTATATTTCAATTTCATAAAATATTAGTACATATGTAATATATATATGCAGGACTGTTATAAAACAAATTGTATCAAATATTATTAATATTATTGAAATCAATCCAGTACTCGGTTCTCTGAGCCCAAAAAAGAGCGTAAATAAGGTTATTTCTGATTCAAAAGTTGCAAGTTTTAGCCAGAAGGATTTGCTTCTAAATACAAGGTGGCGCAAAAGTAATCCTCCTATCAGAAAATGCTATATATTTTGCGATTGGCCCCTAAAGTCAGTTCTGTTTTGACATTTGTGTAGTAAACACATGCGAAATACACGTTAATAAACAATGTTACGCTACACTGCTCCAGAACGCGGAATATTGCTGACTATTTATTTGACCAATAATCGGTCGGGGCCAAACGGTTACTGTGAATGGTGAGCGCTACAGAGCAATGATCAACGAGTTCTTTTTGCCGCAACTTGATGAATTGGGATTGGAAAACATGTGGTTCCAACAAGACGGTGCAACAGCACACACTGCACGTGCCACAACCGATATGCTGAACATCGGAAGTTTACTTTTGCGCCACCTTGTACTTCTGCTAAATTCGAAATAGACAACTAGAAATATACAAGTCTTTTAGACAGTTGGCATCATATGATTGTTAAAGCTTTTAAATACCAAAGCCTGAGACAACTCAATTTAAAAAGAAATCAACTCATGATAATTTCAAATAAAACCGCGTATATGTAAAACTGCAAACAGAGCATGTCAGGTTTATCATCATATAGTAGTCAACGACCTCAAGCGATCATCAAATAATTTTATCTGACAAATTCGTTGGCGACTAAACACTCAAAGAATTAGGATTTAATCCCCAGTACGACCAACACAACTTAAAATAGAAAAAAAATAAAATAAAAACGTTATAAAAGTATTTAAGGGCTATAGTACGCTCAAGGACTATTATAATCTTTTTTTTTTGCAAACAAACCATCGTTCTGATAGCCTAGTGGTTAACAGAACATGCAATAACAGGTTTTTCCCACTATTGTCCCGAAAATTCCCCCAATTCTCTCAAATCTTGGTAATCAACTATAAGATTTATCTACCGTCAATTCTCACGTTAATTCAAACTAAGCAGGTTAATTTCGTTTTATCAAGTTGCTTATCTTGATGGTAGAAATAGTGATATAAAAGGATTAAACAGATATAACTACATTTCATACAGGAAAAAAGCCACAACAAAAATGACAAAAATCACCAACAAGTTTAGTGGAAATTTTATACGCAAATGCGAGTAATGCTGCCAAAGTTTCTGCCACAATCCCCTCATGTTAATATGTTGTTGTTGCACAGGAATGTTGCCATTTTACACATCGTTCATATCGATTTTATTTTTTTCATTTCTAACAAAGTACTTTTGCGCTTTCCACGCTCATTTGTGTGCCGCCTTTAGCAGAATTTAAAACTTATTATCGACAACTAATACAAAAGCAGTTTTTGATGTTCTCAAGAAATATTGTTAGGCGCGCGGGAGTTGTTAGGGGCGCACTAGATAAGCTGGGATATACCAAATGTTCAATACACACGCATATTTGTGGTTTGGTGGGGAGTATATCCCTGCGGCACTATTCGCCTTTTCGAGCTCCAAAAACGAGCACGCGCCACTATACCTTATCAATCTGCATGACGCAACCACCCAAGCAACCGCCCAGCCTTATCTAACTCCAACCACTATTTTTGAGTTTATGTTTCGAAAATTGGCAATATGTTTTTATTATGTGACTACAGCAATGTTTATCTTACTTTTGCATATGTACTCACTAAGTACTACTCAACAAAAATGGTGCAAGTGATTGCAAGAAATAAGAAATAGAAAGAAATATAACCTATAACACAACATTAATATATAAGGTAGGCTCTTAAAGAGAGTGAGTGAGAAAAACATACTATATCAGTTCGGAAATAGCTTCTTATTTTGTAGTTTTAGGAATAAAAAAGGGGCTCAGCTATATTCAAGAATTATGTGAATACAAAGTATATCAGAACATTTTAATTCTGTATTCGGATTTTTAAAATTAAAGGTTATTATCATACACATTTTTTTACTTGGCATGTCCAGTCATCTCTGTCCTACGACAGGAAACTTTATTTTATTGTAATTATTTGATGTTCCTTTCATTCGCCTTATTTTCCTTTATTTCTCTGTTAGTTGCTATCCTTTTCTCTCTACAGTCTCTATCTTTAACTTTCGTTTTCGCACTTCTTTTTGATACTGATTGCCTCACTTTTATTTTATTTCCTTTCCTTTCCGTTATTTTCCTTTCCTTTCCTTACCTTTCCTTTCCTTTCCTCTCTTTTAATTAATTTTGTTTTATATATGCGATATAAGGGAAGCTGATCCCGAGATAATTGTTAGAGATTTGGAATCTCCTTTCTTGTAAACTGGGCAGAGGATACTTCGATTCCAGTCGGCAGGCATTTACTTTTAACTTATTATATTTATTTTATATTATTTTATTTTATTTGATAAAATTTTATTTAATTTTATTTAATTTAATTTAATTTTATTTAGTTTTATTTAATTTTATTGTATTGTAGTGTGCTTAATTTAATTTTATTTAATTTCATTAAATTTTTTTATATTATATTATATTATATTATATTATATTATATTATATTATATTATATTATATTATATTATATTATATTATATTATATTATATTATATTATATTATATTATATTATATTATATTATATTATATTTTATTTGATTTAATTTAATTCAATTCTATTTTATTTTATTTTATTTTGTTTTATTATATTATATTTTATTTTATTTTTTTTAACTTTAGTTTAGTCTATCTCATCTTACACTATCCACAAAGTTTTCGCAAAATTTTTTTATGTACATTTATGTATATTTATTATATGGAAAGCATTCATCATTGGCGGCCGCCGTGGTGTGAAGGTAGTGTTGCCGGCCTACCACACCGAAGGTCCATGGTTCGAGCCCTGGTACAGGTAACATCAAAAGTGATTTGAAAAAAGTTTTTCAAAACGGGGTCGCCCCTCGGCAGTGGTTTGGCAAACTATCCGAGTGTATTTCTGCCATGACAGGCTTCTCAGCAAAAATTCGTCTCCTTTGTAGATGCCGTTCGAAGTCGGCAAAAAACTGTAGGTCCCACCAATTTGTAGGGAAAATTCAAATCGGCACACCACAAATTGGAAGAGAAGCTTGGCGCAAAAATCTCTTAGGAGGTTTATGATGATATACCTGTTGTATATCGCGCCATAGAGAGAATTCATCATGTTTACGCACGAATATTGAAATTGAAATGCAAACAGCAGCAAGCCAAACAATATTGGGGAAATCAGTATCTGCGTGCTTTGTATACACACACACGCGTAGGCAGAGCGTCACATATCAGCAAGCAGTCAAGCAAGATTTTCTACACACGCATACTAAGCCAATTCTCACCAACAACTCAGATATGCATAGAAGCAATATCACCAACATGAAACAATCGCATGTTACATTTTGTGCTCGTAACTTTTCTGGACTGCCCTAAAGATGTTTACACGTCAAAATCAACAATCAGTGATAATGAATACTAATTTTACGCTGGAAAAAAAATGTTGTAATAACGAAGATGCACCCAAAGCCTAAATGTTAGTTTTAATGGAAATAACATTTAATTTTTAGTGAACCGTGAGTGGTTAAGGAAGGGTATACTGCATTTCTCATATGCCCTTTGTGTATGCTTTTTTGCTGAAATTGATTTTTTTGTGCTCCAGAAAATATTCTAATTGAAGAACATCTGGTTTAGGTTTGAGAGTTTTTTAATTAAACGCATTTTAAGTACAGTTTGGAAAATATAATGCTTTTTACTTTTTTTCATATTTTCATTAATTCTTTTCCTAAAGCAATTGGAAATGTTGGAAACCATACAATTTTATTTTGTATTTATTTGTATTATTTTTCATAAATCGGAAAAATCCCGAAAAAATAAGGTTGGCATCGATTTTTGGGATTTTCCAAATCGCTTCGGTATCAAAGTCTAATGAACGCGTTCGCATTTAGAACCCGCGAAATAAAGCAGTTCGAAGAAAAAGGATATATTTGCTTAGTTTAGTTTTGGCAGCAGCATCCTCTTTGCCTACCCACAAACTTAACTCACAAGACGCATGCATAAATAAATACATACACACGCACTTACATAAATTGTATTGTATAATATTTACAAGCACTTCATCTGTGCATTTGAATACTCCCGCTAAGCATCCACTTACAACAATAACCAATACTATTGCTTTCACATGTATGCAAATAAAAAAAATTTATAACAAAAACAGAGAAAAAAATGTCGACGAATGAAAGTAAAAGAATTGAAAATAAAGGAACTAAGATAAGTTGTGAGGTGAAGTGCGGCTTGGTAAGAAATCAACCCTCGACACGTTCACTTTTTTCCATTTGTTCTATGGTTACATTTTACACGACTGGGAGTTCTCTAGACTAGGTGGTTTGAGTTCATCTATTCACTCAAAACTCTCTAAACAATTTTTGAATGCATATGGTAGTGAGTGTTGTTGCTGCTGCTATTGCTGGCTGGCTGATGCCGTGAACGCTGCTCCAATTGCTGCGTGCAGGGATTACCAAACTATTTCCATTATGCGCTTTATGAAATTGTAAGTGGACTACTTTCTATTACAGATTATAATATTCGTACTGCAATTGCGAAAGAAAGCCTACAAGTGAAGGTTTATTTAAATTAGATAGTTGTTTTAGGCAAGCAGAAAATAGTTTGTCTAGCAGGTATGTGACGAAAAAAGACGGCAATATCAAAAGTAGCTTACAAACTTTTATAATATTTTTTAAAGAAATATGTTAAAACATACGTGGACTATTGACTGTGTTGACTGTTTGCAGATGGTAAGTCGAACTCTTGGCCTGCCTCTGCAATGTAAAAAAGATTGACGCACGCTGACGCTACACAGCAGTCTTTATAATAGCAGCAATAACATAAAAAACAACAGGTCATGTCTGCTGCTTCCTTACAGTAATAGACAAGAGAATGTTATAATAAAAATTACGCTGTGAAAAATGAGTACCGTTAGCTTTTAAGTGAAGAAAATACAGTAAAGCTTTACGACTGAGAAAAGTAGATAGTAATGAAAGGAAAAGGTTTTGCCACGAATAATACTTTCTATTAATGAAAATAATTAATATTGTGACGAATTCGTTGATTATCAATCCTAGGTTCGATCACTATAAAGTCAAATAAACATACGCACAGATATTGTAACTAATAGCTAGTTTTATTTATTTTAATAAACACAATACAAATTTAAGAGTTTGGTAACTTCGCAGTAGTTCACTGTTCAACGCTTGAAAATAAACTGATCAACCTGCCTTGCTTGGTCACTGCCTTATATAGTCCGACAGGGTGCTTGCCTACGCACCGAGAACTTTCTTGGTTGTTCGTTCTTCGTGTTCTCGAAGGGTCGGTGTTATTTATTGAGATCTCCTCTTTGCCTTGTATTCGCAAACATTCGCGCCATCTCTCTTCCTCTTCTTAGGTACACGCTTGCATGCATAAGAGGAGCCATCGTTATCTCTGTTGTGTTTAACTAGTGGTGGGAGTGTTATTGAGTTAGGGATGGTACATGCTTGAGAATAATCGCCACAATATTTTAATTTTTTAAAATAAATAAAATTTTCCTTTTCTATTCAATTAAAAACTTTGAATAACAAATTAAATTATTAAAAAAAAAAAAATTGTAATTTTGGTCTTGAGCTCTAGCCTTAGGATACTTAAAAATGTACAGGCCGTAAAATGCAACAATTCAATTCGTACACAAAAATAATAAGGAAAAGTTTTGCTAAAAATATTTTTTTGCTTAAATAATTTTTTAAATATAGAATAAATAAAACAAATTAGGTCACTTGAGGGTTAAGGTTTATCTAACTTTCTCTATCATCGGTGACACTGCGAAACCGCGTAAGTGATATTTCAGTTTGGCTGTTTTTCCGCTACAAATTACTTAACTTAAAGAAAAGTAATGACTTTAAAGGAAAATTTCCAATAAAGATAGGTTCCACACCAACATTTAGTTTTCTTGAAAATAAATTAATAGATCTTAACGACAGGGGCCTATGAAAGTTTTTGACACAAATGTCAATTACGCGGTTTTGCATTTGTGTTACGCGGTCTTGCAGTGCCACCGACGCTATATACTTTACCTAAAAAAAAGGTCGATTTCCACACTCTTCTGGAAATATATGGGGCTCACATATTTTAATCGAAATTCTCCCCAGAAATTTTTCTTGTAAACAGCTTTTTCCAAAAAAATTTAAGAATTTATTTTGCTACAGTTTTTATCCAAAAATAACTATTTTCGGGATAAAACAAATTTTCTGCATAGTCTGACACTTTTTTTAATAAAAAATATATTAATAAATCTTGCAGCTATCGATATTTCCCCCGTGTACTGAGACGCATGTGACAATAACGCCAGCACAAAAAAATTGTGCCTAAAACATTACAAAAACAAATACCAGCATAAAAAATAATATGAGATTTTTTTTTAAATGTGAACACGTAGTTAAAAAATATTGAGAGTCACAAAGGAAGAAGCTTAAAGGTACAACAAAGAGAAGAGTGAAGAAAATTCAAAGCAGTATACAATAACAGACATGGCTCTTTTGCTAGCAAAGTAAGCCCAGCCAACATTTTTCTGCAATCTAACTGAACCTGGTACTCAAGTGTGAAATTTTAGTTCTCAATTTAAAAGGTCTTGAGCTCGTTTTTAGTCATAAATGCTTTAAAATGTACAGGCCTAAAAACAACATTTTAATTATTGGTATACAATAAACGAACCATGAGCATATCGGACTATTAAAAATGGACACTTTAAATAAATTGATCATTATAAATAACAGTGCCAACAGATTGGATGATAAAAATGAATAGAAATATTAGCTAAGCTGAAAACTGAACAGAACGTGCTAAAATTTCTCTGTTTAAGAAGTCTAGTAGCTCCCGAAATGAAGCTATAAGAGAAGCAACGAGAAATTTTCAATAATTAACAGAAACTATTAAAACATAAAAATATAAATTTGTTTATTAAGAGAGATAGCGTGTTGTTGAAAAAAAAAATTTGAGATAATGCGTTACTTAAAATATTTTTAAACAGGGTGATTTTTCACTCAGCCGGTGATTTGATAATAACTTTTATTCAATTTTATTTATTAAATTAAAAAGTTTAGAATACAGCCATGATACCTCATTAGACTAATTCACTAGGTCGAGGACTTCTGATCTCAAGTACCATAGGGCTTTTTCTGTGTGATGTTGTTTGTAGGCTTATAGAATTTTTTCTGTTTATTTATTTAGTTTCTAGCAGAACTATTAAGTAATGATTGCTAATTGTAATGATTACCGGTTTGGTAAATTATTGTTTGAAAAGGCTACTAATGATTGATTACCCATTGCTTTCGGTTTTTAATGATTATTTAAAAAAAATATTAAAAATAATCAAAAAGAAGCAAGAAAAATTAAAAACAATCAAACAAAAGAATAAAAAATAATCAGGAATAATTGAAAAAGATTAAAAATAATCAAAAAAAAAATCAAAAAAATTATGGACAATCGAACAATCAAAAATAAAAAACTAATAAAAACACCCATAAATTTGTTTTATTATGTACTTATTATCACTTTTGATAGTTTGATTACTTTCGATTGTTTTTGATTACTTTTTGGTTTTTTTGCAGAAAAACATAAGTACATACAGAAAAACAATAATCAAAAATAATCCAACAAAAACCAAAATAATTTTAAAAAATTTTAAATAATCAAAAGTCATCAAAAAAAATCAAAAAATAATCAAAACACCCAAATATTATTTTGATTAGGTACTTATGATTACTTTCGATTGTTTGTGATCATTACTTTTTGGTTTTTTTGCAGAAAAACATAAGCACCAAAATAATTTAAAAAAATGCAAAATAATCAAACAATCAAAAGTAATCAAAAAAAATGTTTGATTATTTTTGTTTTTTCTCGATTTTTTTGATATTTTTTTTAATAAAATAAGCGTTATTGATTGAAAGATCTATCCAATCAGTTGGTTACTTAATTTGGGAGTTTAACAGGTCTGGTCTCTATTGTTGGTACTTTCTAGTAGAAGTGAAAGGCATTTTGCCGTAAAGGAAAGTTTGATAAAACATTAAGTTCCAAATAATAAAAAAAAAACATATTATCAAATAGAATTGCCACATCTTCTCCAAACATTCAGAAATATTTTCTATTGTTTATTGGGCATGCAGACTAGCGCACGCACACTCAAACACAACACAACACACACCTATACGAGGCGCACACATAAGTTGTTAAGGCAAATGAAAGCCAAAGTACAAGTAAAAGGCAGCAAAGCACAACAAATTCAAATGATGCCAGCGCAGAGTGCGCGACATGTGCGGTAAGCAAGAATGTACGATACGGCGGCCTAGGACGAAGGCGAAGGAAAAACTTCGCGCGCTCATAAACCACCCTTGAAAATTCTCGCACAAAACAGCAACAGCAGCAGCAGGAGCAATGGCAATCACAACAAGGCCGGGAAACGAAACAAGAGCAAACGCCACAGCAGCAAAAGTTAAAAAAAAAATGTGTGTAGTGAAAAGAGGTGCAAGTAAAAAGGACCTGGCTGCTCACAAACCACCCACCAAAAATTTTAAGTTCGTAAAAAATAAAAGTAGCTCACCTCATTGCAACTTGTATTTGGCGCTTTGCCTGCGCTGTCAGCTACATTACTACTGATGAGAAGCAACTACCTTAGAGAATATTTGCTAGCAATAAAAGTAGTAATCAGCCAACACCAATTTCACCACTCCCCCTCCCGTCATGGATGCTTAGGACTCTTAGCACACCAAGCAAGCAGCATTGCGCCTGACGTAAGCTCGATCTGCGACGCTGGCAGAGTTAGAAAGAGATGAGAATTAGAAGAACTGCCGTCGCCGTCGCGGCCGTCGTCGTTAACGTCGTAGACGTCAGAAAAAAATGCGCGTGGCAGCACGTTGAAAGAAATTATATTTTATTTTATGGGTTTTTTACATTTTTTTCGCTAACATACAACATGAGCAACTACAACAACAAAAACTATATAGGGAAAAAATTGTGTTTTTGCTACGTTTTGCAGAAATAACGGCAAATAATTATTGCAAGAGGAAAGCTAAGGTTGCAGGCAGTATGATGATGCTCTTGCCGACATTAGAAGGTTGAGATATTTTAAATTTTGTTGGGAAAGCGCTATTGAAAGCGGGGAGCGTAATAGATGGTTGGTTGTTATTAGTAGTTGCGTTGCTTTGCTGAAATTATGGGAGGACATTAATTTTTTAGAATTACGCGTGCATATGCGACAAGCATACACACACACACACATAGACCAACTCATACATACATACACAGGATATCAGCGCTTTGAGTGAGTTTATTTATTTTTTTCAGTTCTGTGGAGAGCATAGAAGGTGCGTACGCGCGATTACTTGCATATAGATAGGTATATCAATTTGTATATATGCATATACAGTTGTGTTCAATATAATAGTAGTGATATAAAATTGGATATCGTTCAACGAAATAAAAACAAGCTGTGTTTTTGATAATTTTCATTTAAAGTTTACACAAAGTTCAGGAAAGTTAATTAAACTTTTAAAAGTTTACATCAAAATTTCAATAATTTTGGGAAGAACTTTAAAAAAAATGTGTGAAGAAGTACCTCAAAATATTCCCTACATTTTTAGAATTTTTTTTGTCAAGTATGTTGGGTATTTTTTCCATACAAAATAAATTTTTTTTTATGCCTGGTATGGAAGAAATCACTCAACACCCTTAATGAAAAAAATTCCGAAAATTCAGGGAAATTTTTGAGGTACTTCTAACTTGCACAATGTTATACTAAAATCAATTGATCTACAAAACTGCGTACTCAAAACCTTTCACAAATTCTGCCAAAATATTTCATGATTTTTATAGCAATTTTTTAAAGTTTAATTAACTTTCCTGGACTTTGTGTGAACTTTGAAATTTCTTTTTATTTGGTTTCTGTTATGGAATTCGCTATATTTTAAATGAAAATTATTCAAATCACAGCTTCTTCTTATTACGCCGAACGATGTAGCCATTTTAATTTCACTACTAATGTATTGAACACAGCTGTAGATATATGTAGGTATACAAACAAAACAAGCAGACACTAGCAGTAGTGGGTTGCAAGCGCGGCTTAATGACACAGGTTTAGGCAAGCGGTAGAGTCTCACTTAAGCGCTTCCACTAGCAAAGCGCGCAGTACGGGGCTTTTGAGCAGCTGGTTGGGGTAGCATGTGGCAGATGAAAGTTAGATTGCTTGGATGGGGTTGCTGTGGCATGTTTGTAGGTATTTATTTTTACGAGCATTATATGCTGTGTAAAATAGCACGTTTGTGACGCGTAGTCATTGCCGTTTGGCAATTCGCACACTAGTCAACATTTGGAAACAGCAGCCCATTACAACGCGCTTTGCATGCTACCGCCTCCCCTCCCTAAGTTTGTTAGTCGACATTCAAATATTGTTGTTATCGTTCCTATTTTTTTGAATTATTCTGTTTGTTGTTGTATTTTTTGTTAACTTTCATTTTTTAGTGTCTGCCTGCCCTTTTGGAGCGCGTCAACCATATTCATTATTTTTGTGTATTTGTCTTGCTAATGTTATGGCGTTAGATGAGGTAGATTTGTTTTAATACATATATACTCGTATACATATGTATGTATGTATGTAAGCAAGCATTTAGATTTATTTTATGTAGCAGTATGCGTTTTAGCGCTTTTCAGATTATTTCCTTTTTGATGTAGTATTTAAAAGAATTAATGGCAGGCGCTACAAATTTATAGTGGAAGGCCAATGATTAGTGTTTAGTCATGCTCTTCATACTGGGTTTACATCCCCATAGGTACATATGTATATGTACATATATGTAATGTGAACATATTAATCTCTATATATACTTATAGGCGCTCTTTTGCGTTCCTTTTGGCGGAATTTTGGAATTCGAAGGCATTTTCGTCCGTAATATAATATATTCTTCTAGGTACTGTGGTTTCGAAGAGTCTTAATCCATAAAATACCTAGCTCGTACCATTTTCCATTATTACGGTGTAGGTATGGAATAATCAGTCGGGTCCAATTCTGGTTTCTTATTTTGCATTATAAAATTCACATAAAGTAAAATTGTAACAGAACAATGTCTGTACAATGTATAAGAAAAGGATCGCACACTTTCTACACTTTCGTCTGTCTATATGTATGTTTGCACGCGCATCACACAAAAACTGCTGCATGATATCGAATACAATTTCCACAGATATATTGCCAGATGTTTAACTTAAAGTTAAGAACCATTTTTACCGCAAATAAAAATTTTTTCCGAGGAAATACAGTGGTGGAAATAAAAATAGCCTCAAGTTTTTATTTATACATCCATATCTAGCCCTAACCGCCATGTTAGTGTAACCAACAAAATAAAATTTTAAGTGAGAACGTTTTTTAGTTTACAAATATAGAAAATGTTAAAGCAAAATGTTGCTTACTTCATAATTGCCGTTGGTTTATTTTTGTAATGATACATATTAAAGTTGTATTATTTTGTGAGATGGTTTAAAATAAACAGAGTTATCTATATTTGTCAAAATACGGATTTTTAGAATTTTGTTGGTTACGCCAAAATTGCGGTTAGGGCTGGACGTATTAAAACTAGCTTCTACCTGAGGCTCCAAACGCACGAATTTAATAAACACTGCACTACGGCGCACACAAAACTGTAATGAAAAAAATTCAATAACTTGAAAAAGATTTCGCAAATAAATTAAAAGAAATTTAAAAAATTGTTGAAATTTTTTTCAGTAAAGTTTTAAATCTAATTCGCGATAAATTCAAAATTGGTGAAGGTAATTTAAAGGTTTGGAATTTATTACAAAATCGTTTAAAAAATTGCTTAAACCGACGAATGGTTTAAAATTTAGGCTCAAATTTTTAGCCAAAATTCTTGTTGTGATAATTAATCTAACCGTGATGTAAGACCTGGCCGCAAATACGCTATATACGCTGTTTCAAAATTTTATGAATAAGTCGAAATAGAAACTAAGTAATTTCTTACAAAATGCTTAGTTTGATTGTGTAGACTTTTTTAATCGTTTTGACCTAGATAGAAAGTTGCAACATTTGAAGTCACCGTCACCGTCACCGTCACCGTCAATTCAATGAATATTTTATAACTTACATCCCATTTCTCTTTCTTAATTTATTCCTCAATCATCCCTCTTCCTCTTGTTAATTTTCTTCCCCATTCTTTCCCTTTATCTCTTATTCTTTTCCTTGTGTTACTTTTCATCTCCTGTTCCCTGTTTCTCTTCATCTTATTCCTGCAATAAATATCAAACTATCATTCACATAAACCAAGTAGATCGAATTTATTATAAATTAAAACTTTATATTGTCTTGGAACTTTTTACCGGCCATGTGGGACCACATGAGATTAGCTTTCAAATTTTATAAAGAGAGGTTAAGAACGACGATGAAAGACACATCTATAAACATTGATTGGCATATGCGGAGGTACACTTTTAAACTACCCTAGCAACCGCCGTTTGAAGGTCGCACCATTGGGACCAATTAAGTTCGCTCTTCAAGAATGGATTCTATTTACGAGAATAAATGGTTTTCTTGGTATATTTTAACTGGTTTTTAATGAGTCATTCAGGAGTCGCTTAAAACGTGCAAACTGGATAATTTATCAATCAATCGAAAATGCTGATAATTCAAAACCTAATTAATAAGAGAATTAATCATGATAATTAATCAAAATAAATACGTTAGTGATTAATCAGAGCTAGATAAATCATTATCCAATTAGGCAGTTGTGTAATCATAATCTCATTTATCATTTACCAAAAAACCAGGTTATGCATGCTTTCAAGTGTTTAATACCTTATCTGTATACAACGAACTCAAGACGAAAGGAATGTATAAAGTTGCTCAGGCTTAAATTATTATTTATTGACAAAACAGTGGTTAGTCAGGATACGATTCGAAATCTAATCAACCACTCTGATTAATTAGTCAATAAATTATGAATTTAAATCCAAGCGACTTCATTCATTCCTTTCGAAGCGAGTTAACAAATCTCATGTTCCAAGTAACGAACGCTTGCGAAACGTCAATTTTTCAAACATTTAAACAAAAATTTGTTTTCCACGGTCGAATGTAAAAAATAATAGGCACTTTATCATATACCGTCTGTTGAAAAATTATTTTTGCTAAATTATACAATTTGCGACGAGTTATTAAGTTCAGTGTGAGGCAAAAAACATATCCACCTTGTAAGGTCTAGGTATACATACGTACAGATACTAAAACATTCGGAAAGAGTTATGGTTCTTCACTACGCCCCGTACTAAATTAGTGTTGTAGGGTTGGGGAAATGGCACGTTCAAATGCTTTTCCCCATTTTTTAATAATCAAATACATACATACTTAAACTTACATACACATATATTTTGATTTTTTATCCATTGCACACTTTTATACACATACTCGTAATAGGCTTCGTCTGCATAATTGTGTGACTTTCATTATTTTAATATTATATTAACACAAAGCAATACATATTCAGAGATAGGTATATGTATATATGAACTTGGCTGATAGGTAGGGATGTACCCGTATATACACCCTGTTGGAAATTCTGTAGGCTACTACTAGTTGTCTTATTGTGAAGAATGATTATTATTTTTAAGAGTCATTCAGAGCTTAATGGAAAAATTGTATCTAAAATTTCAAATGAAAATGCAAATCGTCAAACAGTTGAAATCGACCCCAGCGGATTTAAATTAAATTTGGTGGGGAGTTTCCTTCTACCATAAAACAAAATTCTGCCAAAGAAAACGAATTTTTTATTTTTTTTTCAAAAGTTATGCAAAGTCTAAATTTCACATTTTTTCTGATTTTGTAAAGTTCGCTTTTTCAGTACTTCGGAAAATACTTTATTTAAAAAAAAACGTTGGCACATTCGACGGGCGTATTTAGAGGCCAAGGTGAATTTATACCAGTTGATATCACCGCGAATTCGTTGCTGTATACACATACAGACTTCATGTGTTTGCTTTCGCGGTTTCTCCTGTCAGATTGCATATAATTTTTTTTACTTTGACTTAAGATACCACTGCTCATATGTTCTTATGATATCACCTGTAAGTGAATGCGCCTTGCTTAGAGGCATACAAAAATTTAATTTCAATTTTTAGAAAATTTTTAATTTTTCGAAATCGAAATAATTAAAGTTCGCCATTAAATTTTGTACTCAAATATTTTACTACCTGCAGTATATCTATCTAAATATATCCCAAAATTTTTTGGAATTTTGGTGAAAAAAAATTTTTTTTGCAACTTTCTAATTGAGAATTATTTATATATAAAATTACTCAGTTTTAGTGACTGGCAGTGGAATGTAAAAGAAATTGTTTTCTTGTTATAATTCACTAGCACAAAATTAATATTTCAACCATCAAAATTGAGAAAAAAAAACTAATTGAATTTGACTAGAAAGTTAAAAAAATTAAGAACAAAAAATTTTAGCCAAAATTCTAAAATTCATATTTTCTAAAAAATAAAAAAAAAATGCACTTCCTAAAACTTTCAGGACTAATACAAGGTGTCGCAAAAGTAAGCTTCCGATGTTCAGCATATCGGTTGTGGCACGTGCAGTGTGTGCTGTTGCACCGTCTTGTTGGAACCACATGTTTTCCAATCCCAATTCATGAAGTTGCGGCAAAAAGAACTCGTTGATCATTGCTCTGTAGCGCTCACCATTCACAGTAACCGTTTGGCCCCGACCGATTATTGGTCAAATAAATAGTCAGCAATATTCCGCGTTCTGGAGCAGTGTAGCGTAACATTGTTTATTAACGTGTATTTCGCATGTGTTTATTACACAAATGTCAAAACAGAACTGACTTTAGGGGCCAATCGCAAAATTTATAGCATTTTCTGATAGGAAGATTACTTTTGCGCCATCTTGTAAAGTACATGAAAATAAAGCCTTTCAGGCACTTATAAATAAAATAATTTATTTAAAATTGTGTGCTAATTTTTTGTATTTTTCTATTTTGATGTCATTGATTTTCTCGCCATTTTGGAAATCGACCGAAGTTACTTTCTTACTAGAGCTCAATCCACTGCTTTTCACTGTAACTGCCTCGCTCTCAGCGAATTTGACGTATTTGACAGTTTTATTATGTAGCTAGTAGACAGCTAGCTAGTAGACAGCTAGCTAAAAAAAGTGAATTAATAAGTAACTTGTAGTTAACTGAGTTCCCTACAGGGTAGCTATAAACCTGTACAAATGGCTGTATGTATGTAAGTCTCGTCGCCCAGAAAAACATTTTAAGCACACTTACTCCCAATTCATTACTAAACGAATTTTTTTGGTGTCTAATTTACACACACACATATAAGCACTGGGATTTTTTTTTCTCAGAGTTAGACGCGGCTATTGAAAAGGGCGCAGAATCGTTTTTAGTTTTGATTTGCTCTTATTTTTTGGCTGGAAACGTACATAAATTGAATTTTTTTTAATTTATACTATTTCATTTAATTATTTTTTTTTACTAAAACGTACTTAATATGAGTAACAATGTTCATATGTACCTAAACCGATTCTACTATATACATATATATACAATTACATGGCATTTACATATAAAAATAAATGAATTTGAATGAGTAAGTGAAATTGATGTGTCATGTTTCCACTATTTTAAAGCAAAAAAAAAAATATTTTATTTTAAATATTTTATGATGAAACTAACCAAATTAAATTACTCTAATTGCTTCTGATTTAGTGCACAGAACAAAAAAAACTTATATATACTATGTATGTGCAAATCTATTTATGTAAGTATATATGATAATTAACATTACAATTAATACTATCTATCCGCTTACACTCGTAACGAAAACTATTTATATATATATATGTATGTATTTTTAAAAATTGAGAGAAGACTTAAAACTAAGTGTAAGAGCCAATAAAATAAAAATAAACAAAGGTAAATTTTCCGAGTATTCAAATATGTTAGTGGCATTGTATCGAGGTAGAGTACATTAAACATACATGACCTGTCGGAATAAGATAATTTGAAGCAAGGAAATGCTTTAACATTGTTCTCGCAGTTCTTGACTATGAACTCGCAAAAAGTGATTTCAAGCAAGTTTCATTCAGTTATTATCCCCAATCTGATATTTTGAAGAAAGTTGCCTCAAGTTCTAACTCTAGAGTTTCCTTTTAAATTTGTTTTGAGATGTTAAGATAAAATACAGATATCATGTATAAAAAAGACAACTTCTCCTCTCTCAGTGAGCGCTGTCAAAATGCACATTTTTAAAACATTACCCTAAGTATTTCCTCAACTAATATTGGAAGTTTTTGCAGTGTCCCCACCACCAAAAGGCATGCAAACGGCGCACAATTATTTTTGGGTTCTCGGTTCTCCGGTATGCTGTTACCAGATATATATATATAAAAACAAAGCCCCAAGTAAAATCAATCTATCTTTAATATAAATTACGCAAGTTGAGGGAAATTGTCCCACTTTATGGCCAAACTATACATTTAAGGTATTAACAATTATATATATATGGATAGGTACGGCCAAACTGCAGTACCGTCAGTCAAACAACCTTAAAAAAAAATGTATTATAATATAAAAAAATTAGTTTAAAAACTACACCAACACAAATGCCAAACATGTGTTCACATTATCACGGTCATTGATCATTAAAACAGTGGTTACAAAAACAAAATATTTGATTATTCATAGAGTATTTAATACCGGAGTTAGTTCTGTTTTTATATTTGTGGTTGGGTTTGTGTGAATTGAAATAAAATAAAATAAATAAGAAAAATAAAACAAAATTTATTAAAGGTAAGGAAGGGAAATCTCTGCCTGTGAGGTGTTTAGAATATACCCAAGGTAGGTATACCTGTCGTAAGAGGCGACTAAAATTCACAAAGGTAATGACGTGCAACTCGTGATGCCTCTCACCTCTCGTTGCTTATCTTCTCCTTCCTTACGGAAAGAGGGATGACATGACCTAGAAGGTTGCACTGGTCATACCAAATCGCTGCAGCGACAGTCGGGCATGTACCGTAGGGGAGTTCAGGGTTCACATCCCGCAAAGAACTGTCACTTTCGACGACAACACTCCCCAAAACCTTCGGGGAGTGTTTTTGTCGCTACTCAGACAAACAAACAAAGGAAAGAAAATTGATGGAAAGGACAGCAAAGTTAAAGTAAGGAAAGGGAAGAAAAGAAATGAAAAGAAAAGAAAAGAAAAGAAAAGAAAAGAAAAGAGAAGAAAAGAAAAGGGAAGGAAAGGCAACAATAAAAAAAGCTATAAGATAAATTAAAAAAAAAACTGTAGATAGAAGAAGAAAACAAACAAAACAAAAATATATTATAGGAAAGGAACAGCAGATAAAGGGACTAAAAAAGGCAAATGGAAGGAATAGCAAATAATTAAAATAAAATAAGGTTTCTGGTTGAATTTCAACCACCGGGCAATATCTAGTAAAAAGTAAAACGTCAATGAGCACAAATGAAGAACATAAAAGAGAAAATAAAATTGCGATTATGTAACTTAAAAATATTTCGGTATGAAAAAACAAAATATAATTTAACACAAATATGTGCAAAAAAAATTTAAATAAGAAAAACAATGCTTTTCATTTTATACAGCTTACAAGCTAAGTAAAATATCACAAATTATAATGGCAAATAGATTCCAAACTGGGTGTAGCCAACACGTATTAGATGATAGGTAAAATAATATAACTTCCTCGTACTTAATCAAATATTATATAGGGTGTTTTTTTTACAGGTTTGTTTTTCGAATAGAGATAAAACTGGCATTTTGTGGTTAAATCTAGCAACTCTAATGTCATTTATGTTCGGTTTGGTTTGCCATTTCATCGTGAACAGGTTGACAAAAGAACAACGCTTGCAAATCGTGCAAATTTATTTCGAAAATAATGGTTCAGTTCGCGAAGTTTACCGTGAGCTCCGTCCATTTTATGGTCGACATAATCGTCCATCAGAGCAATTAATTCGGTTAACCATGGATCGTTTTCGAACTACGTTTACTCTATGTGATAATACGCATCCGCAGAGACGTCGAACAGTGCGCACCGAAGAAACAATTGCCGCTGTAGAGCAAAGTGTTGAAGAGGACCCGAATGAATCGATTCGCCACCGTGCACAGCAATTGGAGCTTTGTCCATCAACTTTATGGAAGATTTTGCGCAAAGATCTTGGCTTGCGACCTTACAAGATCCAGCTTGTGCAAGAATTAAAGCCGCGAGACCATGCAATGCGTCGTGATTTTGGTGTATGGGCCGAAAATGAGATTGATTTCGATGCTGATTTTCATCGCAAAATTTTGTTCAGTGATGAGGCTCATTTTTGGTTGAATGGCTACGTCAACAAGCAAAATTGCCGCATTTGGAGTGAAGAGAATCCACATGAGACCCTTGAAACGCCAGTACATCCACAAAAACTGACTGTTTGGTGTGCTCTATGGGCTGGTGGAGTCATTGGGCCATACTTCTTCCGCAATAATGCTGGAGAGGCAGCTACCGTTAATGGAGACCGGTATAGAGCCATGATAACCGACTATTTTGTTCCCGAATTGGATGGCATGAATGTGGATGAGTTGTGGTTCCAACAAGACGGCGCTACATGCCACACAGCGCACGTCACAATCGATTTATTGAAGGAAACATTCGATGAGCGCATAATTTCGCGGAATGGACCTGTCAATTGGCCACCAAGGTCGTGTGATTTGACACCATTGGATTATTTTCTTTGGGGATATGTGAAGTCGCTCGTCTACACCAACAAACCAGAAACGTTAGGGGAATTGGAAGCCAACATTCGTGGCGTTATTGCCGACATACGGCCCCATATGCTCGAAAAAGTGGTTGAAAATTGGACCTGTAGAATTGGCTTTATTCGAGCCAGCCGCGGCGGCCACATGCCCGAAATCATATTTAAACATTAATGGCATAAAATTATCCTTCCAATAAAGCCAAATTAATGGACCTTAAAACGATTTTCGTGTGTTTTATTTCAATTCGAAGTTCTATACCCCTAAAAAAACACCCTTTAATTAAATTTGGTGAAAAAAAAAAATTATTTATTATGAATATAATTTTAGTTCGGGCTAAGATGTAAAAATCTATTGCAAATGTATTATCACTTACCCAAAAACACACTTGTTTCTTGCTTTCGACAATACTTTACTAAAAATGTTGCAATACAATTTCTTTGCAAAAAATTATAATAAACTAGAGGGACCGGCAGACTTTGCACTGCCCAGATATTTACCTGAATGGATCTAGAAATATTGGCTTTTCCTATCCCTATCATTATCTCTATCACTATCCCTATCCCTATTTCTATCGATGTAACTATTTCACACACACACAATTCCACTTCACCATCGATCGATCCATTATTGAGCTTTTCTAACAAATAAAAAAAATTATAAAAATTCGCACCATACAAAATGCATGGGAAAATAAAATTTTTTTTTTTCAAGAATATTACGAAAACTTTATTGAGTATTCTCCTATTCTGGTCAGAGAACAATCTCAATCAGTGTCAATCATCCAAATCGGTGCAGGCGTTCTTGAGTTATGAGCGTTGGAACTAACGTTACTTTCTTTTATATATATTAATTAGTTAAATAATTTATAATTTCAACTCACAGAAACTCTTTCACGATCTGAGTAAAAACTACCTTTTTTTCCAGTCCTTTTTGGCTGAAAAAATTGTGGCAGCATCGCTTTTAGCGCCGTTTCAGGTAACAATTGTGCATCTCACCAAGAACAGGTTTGCGTAATTGGCAACACTGGGTAGAGAAATTGAGAGACTTAAAGAGTATCCTGTCTATTTATAAATAAAGAAGTTAAGTTTAAAAACGAATAGCTGTTCTGTGGAACTTTCACAAACGCAGTAGATGGCTGTGTGAAAGAGTTCGGTTGAAAAATGCCCTAATAATAACATAACTTTCCATTCATCTGTCGACATGTAGACTGCATGGATGAAGGTGTTATATCGCACTGTTTGATTTTCACTGTTGATACAAGGATGAATAGTGTTATGCATATACAGTGGCTCACGATGCTAATAATACAGCTAATTCTGCTAATATTTTAGTTCTTTTTCCTTTGAAAACTTTTAAATAGACCTGTTAACAGACCATTATGAAAACCTGTTTGATTGATTATTTGATTATTTTCTGGAAAAGCATATTAATGATTGATTCTCCATTTTTTTAACAATTTTAGATTTTTTTTTCTAATTCTAATCAATTAATAATTGCAAATGGCCAAATTATAAAAATTCCTTGAAATATAGAAAACAAAATAACAAGATGCCATATTTCAAATTTGTGGCAAAAATTTTAAACTGCTTTCTAAAACAAAAGTAACAAAATTTTTTTTGTTTGCCTATTTTATAAAATATGCTAAGAAGCCAATTTTTTTTCAACCCACCCTAGTGTTCAGGGAATTCAGACACACTGTGCCCTATACCAGTACTTTTAGAATACTCCATTAACTTAACTAAACTTCTACATATAGTGAAATTGTAACAGATATTCAAGAGAAATGGTCAGAGGCATCATAATTGAGCCAACAAGTTCCCAAGCAACAGTTGTTATAATTTTTGTCTGCCTGTCTGTATGTTTGAACGCGTATCACTCAAAAACTGCTAAAAAGAATTTAATGTGGCTTTCACCGTTGCATTACTAAATGTCTAACTTACAATTTAAGATATCGCTTATTTCGAAAGTTTGACGGGTTTCGAAGTTATAGACCAATATGTTAGTACCAGATGGGTATCAAACGAAATGTGCTAATGAGAGCGATATGACTAAGTTCCATATCTCAAGTGGTATCGGAGATATAACGATTGAAATCGAACTCATTCTATTATAAGTGCTGAGACACAGCGGGTTTCCTAGTAATAAAATAAAAAGTAGTTATCCATCTGCCAAAAATTTTCTTACCGTACGCATATATGTGTGTATTCATTTAAACTATATACCCACACATGTATGTAGCATATCAATTTACGCCATTTTGATCGCTAAGTATATATTGAAATATTACTAAAGTTGCTTTAAAACTTATTGGGCACTTGTACATATATACCATTGGGTATCCCAAACTCATTACACAGAAGTCTGCTGCTATTGTTACGCGATATGTGATCCCATTTTGTCACCACTAAATGACTTTTTCTAATGCTCATGAGCCAACACTAACACCAACGCACATTTTCGGTTGCGATGCCACTTTGTACCAAAAATGAAAATTAAAATTAAAAAGTTCTCAGTAAAATAATATTAAAATGCGAGCAGACAACAGGCAACTAACAATGTCAGTGATAGCAGTGAGGTGAATAGAATGAACAAAAAATGGCAACCTTTGAATGAGTAAAGCTCTGCAACCCGACATACACACATTCACGCAGATACACGTTCATATATACGTGAGTATGAAATCTGGGCATGCAGCATTTGAATATGCTAGTCTTCTAACGCTACAACAAAAGCAACAACACATGCCTGTGAAATAGTTGATTGTTGTTGTTGTTGGTGTTGAGATGGCTGGCAAAATGGGGAAAAGCTACGCGTCGTAAAGGTATGAGCTAAATTTGTATAGAAAATTAGTTAAAAAATTACGAGTAAGAACATTGGCTCAAATGTTAATGCAGCTTCGTCTACACACACACACAAACGCATACACACATGCATACCGCGGTGGGGTTCACATATGATTCTATGTATGTTTGTAGATAGACGCCAACAGTGCGTACACAAACAAATGCTAACGCACGTTTTACAATTACAAAAATACAACAAAAACAACAACAATCACAAAAAAGCACAATAAGATAAAATAAAGTTTTGCGCAGCGGCAGACGAGGTGCGGCATTAGTGGGCGGTGTTAGAAAATGTTTGCAATTTTAATTTGTTGGCGGTCGTATGCGCTGAGTAAAAGGCACTGGAGCACGCACAGACATAAATACTAATATGCAAATACATATGAACACACAAACCCAGGAACACGTATGTATGTGTGTGTGTGTGCCTGTGCCCAAAGTTTTGTTCACATGTAGGTGATTTAGACGTTGTTGGCAGCACAACTTTGTATTTAGTTAAAAGTTTGTGGCTCAAGCTGAGCTATAAGCAAGCTTTTTGTGTTGTTTTATGCTTCAACATTTTTGTTTTTGTGTCATAAAGCACCCCATTAAGTAGCAATGGCATAGACGACGATAGCAAAGGGAAAAAGGCAAGGTGCTTCACGACACATCATACGTGCATTCCCAACCAATCATTGCTAGCATCATACAACGTCAGCGGGTAACAAGTTTCACAATTGCGGCACATATTACTCACACAACAAACACACACAGCACACATACGTAGCTAAAAATATGAAAATATTGTGTGTCAATGTCAATGAAAGGCAGTTGCCAGTTACATACAGACAAAATTAGAATTTTGTAAAAATTATTCACAGGAAACATCTGCGGTTCTTGATGTTACTAAAAAATGCGAAATACAAGAATTAGTCAAAAGTATTAGTTGGAGAAGTAATAGTCGGATGTAGGTGTATTGGGGTGTCCACATTTTTGAGCTTGACTTTCTTCGCGCGCCTCAAAAAAATTTAATAGTGTAAGAGAAGGAAAAGAGTAGCCGCGAAGTGTGGACAGAAGCCAAATTTCAACCATTCATATGACTACTCAAATTTAAAAGTAAATAATTTTTGAAAAGGTGGCAGCCCTTTCCATGAAGATCATATATTTTTATATATACTTTCATATTCATAAAGAAACATTCAAAATCAAATGATTGAAATGATCAAGCAGTTCTTGAGTTACATAAGATACAAATGGTGTAACTAACTCTTCATAAAATGGCAACCCCTTTTTTTAAAATAGTCAGTATACTATTTTTAATTTTCAAGAAAATCCGTTCCCTGTGACCATTTAAATTTAAAACTAAACTAAACTAAACTATTCAGTAAATACTAATTTTTTAACAGGTGGCAACTCTTTTCGTGAGTATGATATTTTTATGTATACATACTATCATATTCGCAAAAACAAACCCAAAAACTAAACAAATCCTTAAAAATGGTGAAGCTGTTCTTGAGTGATAAACGGTGTAACTGACACATTTAAATAAATTTTCAAACAGGTGGCAACTCCTTTTATCTACATTTACGGGTTAGTGCTTTCATGTGATATCCTACAAACTGTACAAAAAATTAAATGAAATTTTTATGTATATCAATAAAGTATTTTAGTACTTATTATCCTATTCTCAAAGAAAGCCAATTCTCAAACCAAACAAAAAAACATTTCTCAAATTTTAGTAAGCAGTTCTTGAGCTATGGTGCCTCACTCAGCCGAGGATATATAGATTAAACGCTTCGCTGCGTATTTGAACTAATAATAGACTGACTTCGGTTTCAATAATTCCATATCTTAAACCAGTTGCGGTAGAGAACTCAATCTCATCGCTTATTGCAACACTCTTTAACATCTTTCGTTTGATACACATATTGTACTAACAAATTTTGGGTCATCTGGTCCACATATTGGTCGATAACTCCAGAACCGGTCTAATTATCGAAGTAAGGGATATTTTAATATTTAAATTAAACGTCTAGTAATACAAAGATGAAAGTTGTGATCTGCTGTTTTTGGGTGATGCGCGTCCAAACATACAGACAGACGGACATAAATGATAAAAAGTGTTGCTTCTGATTATATTGGGTCAATGATGACCTCTCCTTACAATTTTTCTTGAATATCTGCAATGTGCAAACATCAAACTGTTACAATTTCAGTACTTCTGGAGACTATCATTATCATATTAGCAATAAAGCGAATTCAAAAGACAATAAAAAAAAAGAAACTTGACCACTCACTTCTTATCAGCCGACGATATTGATTAGATTGGGCCAACAAAAATGGTTTTTTTTTTTAATTATATTAGACACCCTAAAACAGGCTACACATTTCCTTCACCCATTTTCATTCATCTCAAACTCCATCACAATTATCTCCGTTCACGCTCCTTCTTCACCTCTTATTTATATTCATACTTCCTTCTATTTTAACCTCCATTTTGATCTTCACCTCAATATTTGTTATGATAAGTTTTGACAAAAACTAATAAAATTTTTCCGGAATAGTTTAAAATCTGTGGTGTTTGGAAAATAAGCGATTAAGTTTTCTAAGGAAGATTGGCAAAATCAATGTATGACTTTCCAAGACATATCGATTCTTAGATCGACTTAAGCTGTTATTGCACTGATCAAATTATCGTATCCAACCCCGTTTTCATATTCGTCATCATCACCCTCTTTTCCTCAGCTTTCATTTCTATGCCCTATCGCTTTCTATCAAATAACTTTAGTTTAAGTCTCCATCCCTATCGGTATTTCCAGTAGAGTTTTCGCGAAATACTACCTCCTCTCCATCTCCTTATAGTCAATTCCTCACGTGCCTCTAAATCTACAAATCGATTCCCATCTCCGCCTAGATACCCGTCCCCCATAAAAAGAGAGATAAAAAATCTAAAAGTAGTAAAGTAGTTCAGATGAACTGTACAACATTTTCTACTTATCCCCGGCTATTTTTTAAACAAATTTTCAATGTGCAGACACAACACTTCCAGAGTTTTATTAAAAACTAGCGGACCCGGCAGACGTTGTTCTGCCTAAAATTTGACTTGCCTACATTTAATAAATTGTACTCTTTGACCTCCCCACTTGGCTCTTTTTCTACATTTATCTGTGTCCCTTCCTTTTTCTTTCTGCTTTTGCTTTTCCCCCAACCCCATATACCGTTACTCTTCTTTATCCTCTTCATTTTTCTTTAACACCACATATATTTCAAATTTCTATTCCTACTTCCCTTCTTCTCCCATTTCCTCTTCTGGTACTGATATATCCATAACTTCGTAGATACAAGGTGTCGCAAAAGTAAGCTTCCGATGTTCAGCATATCGGTTGTGGCACGTGCAGTGTGTGCTGTTGCACCGTCTTCTTGGAACCACATGTTTTCCAATCCCAATTCATCAAGTTGCGGCAAAAAGAACTCGTTGATCATTGCTCTGTAGCGCTCACCATTCACAGTAACCCGACCGATTATTGGTCAAATAAATAGTCAGCAATATTCCGCGTTCTGGAGCAGTGTAGCGTAACATTGTTTATTATAGTGTATTTCGCATGTGTTTACTACACAAATGTCAAAACAGAACTGACTTTAGGGGCCAATCGCAAAATTTATAGCATTTTCTGAAGGAACTTTTATTTGCTCCTGGTACCGCTTTCTGTTGCTAGGATGTATAGAACAGATATCTATATATAAAATATCATTAACTTGGACCAAATAAATTCCTAGCTATGCCGAATTGTTACTTAAAATACCTTGCGGGCTTTTCCGAACGTATCGTGACACTTTCATAGAGATCGACTATAAACTTTGGACATTAATGAAGCACAAAGAAAACACAAAAAATGTGGGCATGGCACCGCCGACTTTTAAAAAATTATGTAAATCTCGACTAAAGGACACCTATATCCAAATACATTAATGTAGACCAAATATGGTCAGAGTTATGACGAATTCAAATTTTATATAGCCTAGGGGCGTGGCACCGCCCACTTTTCCAGAACTTTATATAGCGTATGCCGTACCCAGCGAACTTTTGAACATTAATGAAGAACAACCAAAACCCAAAAAATGTGGGCGTGGCACCGCCCACTTTTCCGAAATTATGTAAATCTTGACCAAAGGATACATATATCCAAATAAGTTCTGATTTAGGACGAATTGAAACTTTATATAGCCTGGGGGTGTGGCACTGCCCACTTTTCCAAAACTATATATAGCCTAAGCTTTAACGCATAATCGCAAGAACATACTGTGAAAACACCATAAAAATCGGTTGACTACTTTGATTAAGAAAAACTAGATGCATTTTGCTTTGAACAACTCTATTTCAAAGAAAATTTTTTTCTACCGATACCTCAATTTATATAAGTATATCTTTTTGGTTTATTTCGCAATTTTGATAAAAGAAAGTTTTCAAAACGGCCTAAGTTATAGACTGTTCACCTGTTAAAGTCTCATAAAAATCCCTTGTTTAGTTTCCGAGATCCTTGAGTTCAAACAGACAGACACAAATTCTAAAAGTGGTTCTGATGAACTCCACAACATTCCCTACGTCAGCTTCAGTAATTTTTTCAAAGAAATATTCGATGTATAGACACGACTTCTCTAGAGTTTCATTATAGTATAGACATAATATTTTAGAATATTAAAGGAAACACTGGTAGATTTAATTTTTTATAACTACCAAACTATTGAAGTAAAGAAGTGTAAATGCATATAATTTCGTAGGAACATAACTTCCTTAGAGGCCGTTTGGTAATGCCTAGAGAGACTACGTTGGTCGCAGCCGTTCTAACTTGCTTTCAACCACTCTGTTTACCTACTTACTTTATAGTCATCATCATTCTAATCACTAATAATGGCCTCGGCATAGAAAGTTATACAATAAAGTTTTTCTTAGAATGCGAAGCTGAAGTTCGATTTAAGGGACACGCTAATGTATAGAATATTTAGGCTAAAATGAAAACTGATAAAGCCCACTGCTACGATGATGTATTAAGTTTATGTTGAATATGTATAATATACATATATAACATATATATTATATATAGATATATACGTATATGTATATGTATGCTTGTGAAAAAATGTGAAAAAGTTATATATCAGCTGCGTTAACGGTACCCAGTTAAATAATGGTTATAAGCGCTTGTGCCAAGCCGAGCTGTCATTGTCAGGACTACTACCAGGATATTTCGGCACTAAACACACACACACACACGAATGTCTAATTGAGTGCGCGCACGCATGAATGAGTACGGAATTTATATTTGTATTTAGACTTGGAAATCTTCAAATCGCAACACAGTCGTGCGTTATTCATTTTCGAGTTGCTAAATTTAAAAAAAAACAAACAACAACAAGGAATAAAGATATGCAGGGGAGTTGACTATCTCTAAGCAGAGGATGTATTTGGTTGTAGTTTTATTCATATCACATATGAATATATTGATAAAAGATATCAAGGATATTTTACATGAACCGATTTTTTTCGTAAGCACTAAGCGACTTATGTATGAACAAAATAACATAATGAAATTGTTTTTAAAAATTTTAAACATGTGAACTTGTCGCTTGCGATATACAATGAGACAGCTCATTGACTGCCTACAATTCGCCGAGCTCTACAAGTCTTTCGAAGAACTTTTCTTGTATACTCCCAACACAGCTATACCAAAAACCGTTTACGTGATCCTACAGAAGGAGGGGCAAACGCATTGAAAATGCTCAGCATTGTTATAATTTTCAAAGCGGGACAGGGAGATCTTGTATCCTGATCATAGTCATGAGTTTATAGCATGCAAAGTGACCTATCAGCAATCCCTAAGTTGTCTGCAGGCACCACTGATGAATAAGAGCAGACGCCTTCTGAGATTGATGGTATCATGAGTTTTGCTAACTCACAGCCCTTTGCAGTTTCCCAATCACGATTAAGGAAGCTATTCATAAAGTTTCTAACTGTTACTTTGATGGCCGACGGAGAGAGTGTAAGAGAGGTTAACGCCTGTTCAGCGTAGGGGAATGAGTAAGGTGAACGTGTAAATAGGAACTTCCGTGTTACCCTGCTTTCAGAGTAATAGCAGGGTGTTGGCAACTCTATTAAGCAGCAAGTTACATTGTCCAACCATTTTAAAGTAGTAAGGTGGCTAGCCAACACCTTAAGCGCTGTCACTGAGAATGCGTGAACTCCTGCCTATCCACTTATTATCCACAAACAAAGTCCAGGCTTAGAATATTCCCGCTTTAGGTATCGCTTTCGTAAAAGGCGACGAAACCCCAACATTGTTTCATTGGAGTCAAAAAAAATCGGTTCCGCGGCAGTCGGGCTATTAACAGAAGGTGCTAGTAACGGAGCGTACCGGTACTATATCCAACAAAGAATCGGCCGTACCGATAACAATTTCCCGAAGACTCTTTAATATGTGAGTCTAAGCCCAGTATAGGCATAAAGCTAATATGCAAACTCAACATTCAACAATTTCTTCAGAAAAGGTATTAGCGAGGCGGAGTCGTGTGGAATTGAATATACGGACGTGTCTATGTGGCAGCTCCGAACAATATCTACCTCACAATACACCGTGTTCAGCCACCTTTCATTCCTGTTTAGGTGGTCTTAGGGGTACGTATGAAGAAGGAAAGCGACGGTGGGAGCATTTGCAGTAAGAGCGTAATCTAGGAAGGTAAAGATCCATAAAATTTCCATTGCCAAATCCAGTCGCGTATCTAGGGAGAGATCAGAATTATGCTCCTCTTGAGTGTAGCTAGAACGAAATAATATTTTATAAGTCACTTATCATACCCGTCCTGCTTTATGGTACAAAAGCTTGGATACTGAAATCATCTGATGCGGGATTTATGGGAGAATTAGGAAGAAAGGTTCTTCGAAAGATTTGTGAACCTCTATATACATGAGTTGGCGACGGCAAGTACCGCAACAGATTTAACGATGAGCTGTATGCGGACCCCGCATAGTTCAACGAAATAAAACAGTTGATTTTCAAAGGAAATTTAAAATTTTTGAAAAAAAATGCATTTTGTTTTTTATTCATAAGTCGCTAAGTGCTTGCGAGAAAAAAAAAGTTTAGAGTATGCAAACATACTTATCAACTTAGAACTTTGAATGCAGAATAATGTCGAAAAAACTTTGAACATACTAATTTGAAAGAAAGGACAAAAAAAAAGCCAGAAACGACAACAACAAAACTTATGACAATTCAACAAAATGCTTCAACTCTGATCTAATTAGCACAATTTGATTCCCTTCACTGAGTGCTCATTTCGACGTTGACAAACCGTCAAGTTGCTGTACAAACAGCAAATACAAAAATTCGCAACAACAACAGCATGCATGAACAACAGCAACGCAATAGCAAGACGCTGCAGCTACATACGCAAGTGCAACGAAACGCAAATGAGTACGCGACGAGTTGCTCAAGAAATGCGCCATCACAGCCACAACGCACAGCACAGAAATCTTGATGATAAGACAGAGCAATAGAAAGAGCATAAATTAATTTCACTTTTCCCCAGAAGTAGGCACCTACGTACATTTGTAGCACACTCACACACAAAGGCATGTGTAAACGCCTAAAAACGCGCTATGGTTCCACATACGTGCCGCACACACACACACACACGCGCAGATATCTGTAGGGTGCTGAGTTTGCTTTGTGTTTTAATTTCTTTTGCTCTGCTCAAGTGGTTTTACAGTCTGCAACTAATAACGTCGTTTGCTAAGTTTTGCAGAGATCCAAAGCATTCTCTAGCTTTTAGGGAAGCATGCACTGGTGGCTTTGAATCTGTGCATGTGTGTGTGTTTTTAACTTACCGCATATTTCCTGTCTCGCTGTGCAAATTTTTTGCCACAACTGAATGCTAAGCATGCACAACAACAGCAAATTGATATCCAAAAGGAAAAACCGCAACAAGAAGCACTCATTTTCCGGCTGGCGCAACTTTGCTTTGGTCCATTTTTCACGTTACATTTTCTTTTAGCGATGTTTCTTCTATTTTTCTTTTGATTGAGAAATATGTAAGGACAGTGCTCTCTTTGTTAAATTAAGAGCGCTAAAGAGAAATTCGCAAATAACATAAATAGCAGCAATGCGTCTCAAAGTCACCAAAGCACAGCAGAAGAAAAATAAAAATTTTTTTTGTGAAAATTAAGTTTGAGGCGAAAACGAAAAGAAACGTGGACAAATGCTTAACACACGCGTACAACTCACGCTACCGCTTTTCGCTGTGCTTATTGTTATTGTAGCTGTTGCTCGTGTATAAGATACAATAACAAAATGTGTGGGGAACACCCGTGGCAGTTTTTGTGCAGAGTCCAATAGTTGTGCGCTCACGCAGTTTGTCTTCAGTGATTTGCTTTTCTTCTGTTTTTGTCTACTTCTTTGTTGTTGCTGGAAAATGTCTGACAGCTACAATTTGGCTGGCTGTGTGACTCCACCGGTGGGTGCTTTTCTTGATGATTATGGCGACGATAATAATGATTGCAATGGTTTTAATGGCGTTTAAAATGTTAGCCACTCTGCTCTCCACTTTGCCTTTCTTCTCTGCGCTTTTGGCGTTACGCGCTGGACGTTGCCAAAGTTGCCCAAGTATTTGTTATGGCTAAGGAAGGCCGGTTGCTTTGCCGTCTGTTGCGCTTCATTATTTTCTTATGCTTTCTATGTTCTCCTTTCTACTTGGTTTTTTGCTTTGGAGTAGCTTTTCTTAACACAATTTGCTTTGGCTTACATTTTCGCAAGTATTTTTCGTGAGCTGTTGCTGTTGTCGTTTCTTATGATTTCCAAATTTTCCTTTGAGTTGCTTTGTCTGCTTGTTTAGTTCCTTTGAGTTGCGTTTGGCTAGAATGGGCCAATTGCTGCCACCCGAGAAAACAATTGTGAATGCCTTTTCAAGGAAAATGTAATTTTGTTGTTATGCTGCTTGATGCTGTCGCTAATGTTATATGTCTGTGGTGTGATAATAAATAAATGATGGCCACAACGATTTGCCAAGGCGATCGTCTAAATCTTGGACATTTAGTTTGTGTTTGGACGTGGCCGGCTATTGCACGTTGGATGCTCATAGCCATTGTTTGAGCGGCATGTGTACACGCGTGGAGCATTGTAGCGTAGCTATTTTTGATAGTTTGAGTGTGAAGCGATGGTGATTCAGAAAAAATTAATAAAATAAAAGTGGCATTGTTAGTGATAAAGAAAAGCACACTGGAAATTTTTTTTCTGTGAAGCGTGTTGAAGTCACAAGCATTAAACTGCGTTTAGTTTATGTACTACGCTACAAAGCACATTTGCTCTGCGAGACGCGGATATGTGTATGAATATGTGAACCTCATAGAAGTCATAATAATTTCCATGTTTAAATATCACCTCAGTTTACTCATTGAACAAAGCGCGTCTAAAGCTTAGTATGAGTCTTTTATTAATGCGCTACATTGACAGCAAAAAGTTCTTAAAAACAAAACAAAAAAATCTATAAAAAATATCTTTGAAAAAATTCAAAACAAAAAATGTGTTGAATTGCAAACATAGAAAAATTATTATTCATACGGTTGGTTATATTTAAGCGAGCACTCTTCTTCGCCGCGCTTACTCACTCACTCAGTCACTCAGCCACTCACTCACTCACTTACTCAACCCCCAAGCCGTACACACAACCACATTCCAATTTACTGCCAAGCTAGCAACATTACAGCTGTTCGTCGCAAAACAACCCTACCCACCCCATTCGTTGCTGAAACTTTGCAACAAAAAAAAACATAAAAAGCAACAAACAGCATCGTTTCCCCTTTACAACGCATTCATAGCAGTCTCAGTTTTTCGCCGCAACTCGCTCTATTGCTAGAAGGGGAGTAATACTTTCGACGGCTCGCAATGGCTAGCAGCAAGCACGAGTGAGGTTGTTTGCGTATTCGTATTTTTATTCACATTTTCCGCTCGTTTTTTAAGCTTTTTGTATTTTTTATTTTTATCTGTTTGATTTCGCCTCTTTTTCACAACTTTTTCGCTTTTTTTGACGTATGCGTTTTGTTGTTGCATAATATGCGCTATTCGCTCATATTGGTAGTCGTTTTTTGTGTGGATTTTATTTTTATTTTATTTATTTAAATCTTTTTTTAATTTTTTTTTTATCCTTTTCTTGCTGTAACACAGACTTTATAACCGCACGAGTGAGCGAGTTAGTGAGTGAGTGAGTGAGTGAATGAGTGCGCACGGCGATGGCTGGGGTATGCCTGCCGCATATGAGTAGTGAAGTGGTAAGTTGTTGCAGGTGTGCGGAGGCGTCTGTGGCGCAGGTTGTATAGTGAAAGCAGGAGAAAGGATGCAGCGCGTCGCAGTTGTATGACTAAATGTTTGAATGCTTGTTGAAGAGACGACGAAGCGTGCGGTGAGTGTGCGTAGCGTGTAGTGTGCAAGGGTTTGAAGGTGGTTGTTTAGAGACTGGCTGTTGGAATTGTGTGTTTGTTATGGAGTGGCAAAGTGCAGACTAGTGGAGTTGGTTGCTTGTTTTTGTTGTTGTTGTGCGACGGTGGCGGATGCTGCTGTAATGTTAGTTATTATTTTAATGGTTATGTTACATATCTATCTATGCTGCGCTGCCCGTACAGAGCATAGCGCACAGCTCAGTAACTGTTTAGGGTAACACTATTTGGGTTAGAAAAAAAGCAGCGCCACAACGCGTACAACCGTCAGCGCGCTTAGTTGTAAACGTATTTCCGTCGCAAAATCTCATTTTATTTCTTAAGCCGTTAGTTTGGCGTTGAGTGATTAATACATATATATAGACACTGTAACTATTGCGCTACCTTTGGATTTTAATTTCTATGTTTGTATCAATACTTTCGTGAAGAGACGCAACGCAGCGCCACAATCTCAATTAACAACAACAAATACAAGTGTGTACGTAAGTAAAATAATAAAAGCAATTGCAACAAAGGTAGACAAGACAAAATCTACATTTATTTGCAATAATAATAAGCAACAACATTAACACCAAAAGCAACAGCAACAGCAACAAACAATAATATTAGCCTAAAAGCATTAAAACGCTGCAACAGTCGACGTCGCAGCATTAGACGCGCTAGACAAAAAGGCAAGCAGCATGAAGACGTTGTGTGCCACTGCTACAATTTCAATGCGCTGCTTGTTGTGTGGTCGCTATGAGCCGCAGCGCAACGCTATTCTGCGCTAAACACAGTCACTGCTGCCACTGTTGCTGCTCCTGCTGCTGCCGCTGCCATTGTTACAGTTAGCGTGTTTATGTTGTTTAGTCCTTAGTCCCATGTCCTGCTGTTCGGTTCACTTCAATTGAGTTCCGTTTTTTAAAATAACGTTAGTTGCTGTTTGTTGCTCGATTAGTGTGCGTGTGTTGACATTTAAGCGGACTTCGCTGAACAAAACTGAAGAACTAACTAATAATATTTTTTTTAACAAATTTAGTGTGCAGCAAATAAAAAATTCAAACAAAATAGTATGAACAATTATCTAATATGCACTTGAGCGTGATTTTTTTTTCTTGATTAAAAATCGAAATTCTTGTTGAAAACTTGAAAATTTTAAATTTGAAAAATTTTATTTAAAAGTTTTATAAATAAAAAATGTGCAATATACTACAACAAGTTTTGACGTTATATACAAAATAACATAAGCAAAAAATTAAAGACTATACAATCAATTCTAATAAACAAATACTAAATTAAAAGAAAAAAAAACAAAATTCAAAACTTAACACATAAATGGAAGTATCAAAGAAATATTTGGAGTTGGTCTAATTGATTATAATTAAAGAGTATACAATTAATTCTAATAAACAAAAAGAAAAAAAAAACAAAATTCAAAACTTAACACATAAATGGAATTATCAAAGAAATATTTGGAGTTGGTCTAATTGCTTTATTATTTATGCAACAGCCAAATGAATCGCTGCGAAAAAAACAAAAAGAAGTAAGTACGTGCATTTAGTTTATATAAAAAAGTGAGGCATTTCAGAAAAAAAATATTTTTTTTTAGTTTAAATATTCATAAAACATAAAACAGGTTTATAAGCTTTTTTAGACTGACATTGCCATAAAAATTTTGAATTAGCAGAGACCTTTATGGGTGCTTATGTTTCTCAATGTTTAAATGTTTGTTTAATTCTTTTTGAATAGTTTTTCAGGATTTTGAGGATTTTGAGGAAGATACAAAAATCACCAAAACTAGTGAGAGAAAAAAATTGTATTTTATTTCGCTAAAAAAAACCATTTCGAAATCAACAGCGTACAAAAAAATTAAGACGATTTGTAATAGTTTTCAGACATATCAAATATTTTTTAGTTCTATCGATAGCATTCCAAGAAGACATGGGCAATGGAACGTAGGAAGCATTGTGAACTTTCCATGGAAGCATTTACAATTTTTCAAGAAACGAGCGTATCTTGGTGTACTCGTTATAATCCCCACAAACACAGTCTCTAACGTTGGAGAAATTTTGTTTGCCAAATTTGATAACTAGACTTATTCTCAAGTCTAGAAAGATCCTTAGGAACTATACTAGTAATCGACATGAGAACTGTAAGAAATGCAAATTCAATTCACCTCAGAATACTTTAAGAGAATGGCATTAGAATTCAATTCAAGATTCATGATTTTCTCGATTTGAGAATTATATCAGATTTTTTTGAGAACACAACGTTTCTCGAGTCTTGCTCAAACGTTAGAGATTAGAGAATGGCACTAGTTATCTAAGCTATCACTAATCGATATCTAACTTGAGTGTTTGTTGGGATGGTTCGAACGATACACGCTTCTTTGAACCTGAGCTTTTGGTGCTTTTTAGTTTTTATACCTAGTAGTGATACGCACACAATGTATATTAACTTTAGTCGCGCAATGGTGGTATTTAACGGCATAAACGGATCTAGATAGATATTGACTTATATATATCAAAATGTTCAGGAGGAAAAAAGAAATTTATTAAGCCATGTCCATCCGTCCGTCTGTTAACACGATAACTTCAGTAAATTTTGATATATCTTAATGAAATTTGGTATGCAGGTTCCTTGGCACTCATCTCCGAGCGCTATTTAAAATGGACGAAATCGGATGATAGCCACGCCCACTTTTTATGTATAGAATATTTTCGAAAATACAAAAAAAAGATTATTCAGTATATAATGCCCATATAAGGATACAATTTGGTGTGTACATTAACGTGAAAGCAGAAAATAAATTGGGCGTGGCACCGCCTACTTTTGATTAAGTGAAATGTAGAAATGATATTAAACATAAATCAAAAACCGTTCAAAATAACGAAATTTAGCACACATATTTATATTAATACGAGGTGTGTTCCAAAAAAAAATGGGCGAAATCGGTTGGGAACCACGCCCACTTTTATATGAAAGATTTTTAAAAGGATCAAAGATTTAATAGGCAATAACTTTGCGTAAAAAAGCTTTATATCATTTCTATTTCACTTCCAAAGTGCCCGCTAAGGAAGAAAGTCGAAAAATAAAAATTTTTGAAAATGGACGTGGCCCCGCCCCTTTTATAATGGATTATTCCACAAAAGTCTTTATGCCATAACTCCGACAAAAATTAATTTATCGAAATAATATCTGGGGAAAATGTTGAATATATAAAGGGAAATGTTTGTTGTAAAAATGGGTGAAATCGGTCAACGGCTACGCCCAATTTTTTAAAATAGTTCTGAAAAATTTGTTTGTAAAATGTAAAACGCTATGTTTTTATAACTCACAAGCTATATCAATAAGATATTGCACACGTAATAAGCTTTGTTGGTAGGGAAGCTATTTATATACAAGTAAATTAGTGGCGGGCGTCGTAGTGTGGCGGTAGTGTTGCCGCCCTAACACACCGAATGTCCAAGGTTCGAGTCAAGGGACGGGTAACATCAAAAGTGCTTTGAAACGTTTTTCAAAACGGGGTCGAACCCAGGCATTGGTTTGGCAAACTCGACGAGTGTATTTCCGCTATGGAAGGCTTCTCAGCAAAAATGTATCTCCTTTGTAGATGCCATTTGAAGTGGGCAAAAATCTGTAGGTCCCGCCAATTTGTAGGAAGAAATTCAAAACGGTACACCACAAATTAGAAGGGGAGCTCGGCGCAAAAATCCCTTAGGAGATTTATGATGATATAGCTGTTGTATATCGCGCCATACATTCATATTTTTTTAACATGAATTTACCCTCCAAAGCTCATAACAGAAGTGCTTTTATTGAAAAAAAATCAGTTGGCTTTATAATACGAACTGAAAAGTATTAAAATGGACCTGCGTAAATTGGTATGCCATAATAGATCACTACTAGGTATATAATGTTCGGTTCCACCCGAACTTAAACTTCCTTACTTATTTTTTACATTTTAAACTTGTTTCTAAATATTTCAAAAACAATTTTTGACTAACTATGATAAACAAATGTACATGTTTAAGAATTTGAGCTTAATTTGAAAATTTTGTACTAAAATAAGACCAACCCAAATTCGGTTTAGATTTAAAGAAAATGTATTTGATGAAAATAACTTAAATTTTAAACCATAAAATTAGTTCATCGCCATTTCAAAACAATATATCGAGCCCTAACAGCAATTTTGACCTAACCAAACAAGTTATAACTCTCCGTTTACTAACAAATTCAAAAAAAGTCTCAATATATTTAATAACTATTTGTTTACTTTTTTTGTGAATGCAAAGGGTACTTACACCAATCTTTCTTCTGTTTCCGTGAAAATTATGCTATAGTTATTGACAATAATTACATCAAGTTTTGGTTTTTTATTATATCATATGAAATGTCAAGAACTGTTGGACCACGTGGAAACATATAAGTTTTTAAAAACTCTATTATTATCACCTAAACAATTCATACTATTTGACAACCTGGTCTCATTAGTATTATATTCATACATATATCTTAAAAATTTTATTTAGAACTAACTAATGTTTCCAGAAATTTCCCTATCCCCCGAAAACTATTGTCTTATAATTTTATTTTATACTTCATATCTGAATCAAGCGAATATTTTACCTTCAGAATTCTAAGCAAAATTTTATAGTGCACATTCTTTTTTTAAACATTTAAAACTTGTGTTATTAAAAATTATAATATAAGTTTTTTGATTACGGGGTTAGTTTACATTGCTTAGCACTTATTGATGGATATCTGATGTTATTTTTTATTTGTTAAAATTTGACTTAAGTTACACTTTCAGCATGGCAAAAGAAAAAATGCAATGTTTTCCATAATAGTTCGACATAACCCCAAAATTGTATATATTATATTTAGTATCGAAATTTAAATTTGGTGGTAACGTTCATTATGTCTATATCACATACACTACTAACGACGACTAAGTAAAAGTTTAACCTAACTATCCCTATCTCTAAATTTATTTCAAGAACGCCCTATCTTGGAATTGTTTTTTTCAAAAGCGCGCTATCTCAGCATAAGTTTCAAAACTACCAGCATGTGTGTGCAGTGTTTTGCTCAGTTGAGACATTCTTAAAAAATATTTTCAAATAGTGTTAGCTTCCTCTCAGCTGTCGAGATGTACATAACTGTGGAACTTCGACGAAAGAAATTTTTACCAAACTAATCTCGTCAAGCGGAGTAATGTGTAACTAATCTTTAAGGATATTGCATCAGCGCAATAGATTTCAGGCTTTAAAGATAAAAGCCACTGGTTGAAATAAATTGCTTTGTCAAATTTCCACAGATATGTAAGCTTTATTAGGTTAATTGAAAAAGATATATTCAATAATTATTTTATGATATTAAGATTTTCGATTATTTTTATTTTGACAAATGTAAATACTATTTTTTCTGGGTCTATTAGGTGCAGTTAATTATAATAACTTTATCATTTACTATAGCATTAAGGACAAGAATTTATGAAATTTTAAATATAAATTACAAAAATCACCTACATTGCATAGTTTAAATAAATGTTCTCAAATAAATATAATTTTTAAATTTTAATATTTTTATCAACCAATGAAAGTTTAATTTGATATTTTTCGATATGCGTGCAACATTGAACAAAACAAAATGAAAGCTTTATTTTCTTACAAAAAAAAAATTATTTGAAAACAGATTTGTTTTTTCAAAGAAACTCATAAAACAAATTAAACTAAAGCACTACATTTTTTTATTATTATTAAAGAAAAATGAGAAGCCATAAACAAATTATTAATAACAAACTTTATAGGTATCTTTCAACAACTTTTAATAGCGCTAGATTTGCTTACGGTATGAAAATCATGCAGGTGCAAATCTCTGGAACAGTTCTCAGATATCTATCAAATATAAAAATAATTATTCCTGATTTACAGTGTACAATAATTACAGTACAGAAAAAAAAAAAACAATTAGTTTGAAGAATGCTTCTGCTGAACTTTCCTTTTGGAAATTTGCAGTCCTTTTTGTATTCTGGAATAATTTTTCCTATTTGTTATTCGTTTCTTTTCATTCACTGGATTGCATTCCGTGGATTGCATACCGAAAGGAATGCATTCCGCATTCCTTTGCATTCCTTTCTAAATTTTGTATTAACTATGGTAGAGGGTATTTTGTGTAATTGTACTTTAAATAATTCGTTTCTATCTACTACCGCAGTCTTGTCAGAGATCGACCTCGGTGCGCCCCCCACTTTCGATTTCCGAACAATGACATCAATTTTAACCGATTATTACTTGCGCGAGCCAAAATGTATCTGAAACGCGAAAGCCAGGGTTGGGACTATACTGCAGTTGCTGTAGATCAACGAATCTATAACAAAAATAAAAAATCTAGAGATTCGTCATTTTGGCTATTAGTGCAAGGCATATGTCAATTCAAAAAAATGCTTAAAACCATACTTTTCACCTAAAGACCGATTTCTAGCTTCATTATTTACATGCGAAATGCTTTTAATTTTTTTTTTATTCCACATGAGGAATGCAAAAGGAATAATTTTTCCGGAATAGCACAAGGAGCAGTTCAAATTTGCATTCCGTATTCCAAAAAATGGCATAAAGGCTGCAATCCAAAACGTTTATGCAGTGAATGGGAATGCATGGACTGCATTCCGACATGAATGCATTCCTTAACAACTCTGATCACAGCGCTATTTGAATGTTTCGTTGGTACTGGGAACAACTTTTGTTTAGGCTTCTAATTTTTTAATAATCGGCTAAGTTTTTCTGCTTTTATTTTTAAATAGAAAACCTAGGTAATCTTCGCTGTGTCTCAGAATTTTTAATAGAGTGACTGATCTCCGAAACCAATTGAGATAAAGAACTTAATCACATCGCTTATTGCAGCGCTCGTTGCAGCTTTGGTTTGATACCCATTTTGTATTGACAAATTTTGGGTCACCCTGGTCCAAATATTGGTCGATAACTCCGAAACCGGTCAAGTTATGGAAATGAGGAATATCTAAGATTTCAAGTTAATGTCTAGGAATACAACGGAGATAGTTTTATAAACATATAAAAAGAAAGACAGCCAGACAAATAAAAAGTTCTAAAAACTGTTGACTTGGACTCTATTGGCTTATTACCGATCCTTCCTACGAATTTTTCTTGAATATCGGCATGTTGCATTGAACTGTTATAATTATACCTTTCATGAACATGAAATGGATTATAACTTTGGTCCGATGTTTGTAAGTATGAGAAGAAGGAGAGATAGACCAATCAATAAGTATACCGAAATGATCAGGGCGATGAGCTGAGTCGATTTAGCCATGTCCGTCTGTATATTTGTACGCAAACTAGTCCCTCAGTTTTTTACATATCTTGATGAAATTTGATATGGGGCTGCCATTTTGCATGATTTGCATTTGTCGAAATCAGCAAGATCGGAGCAATACAACGCATAGCTCCCATACAATCGATAGTTTCGATAAATGGGTTTTGGGCTATAAATTTTGCAATTAAAAAGCTAGGAACGTAACGTTTTGTAGGTTTGGTACTTATTATGTATGTAATGTGTGTATGAAAAATCAGCCAGATCGGACCTACATAACATATAGCTCCTATACAATCGATTGTTCCGATAAATGGGGTTTGGGCTAGGTATTTTTAAATTATCAGTTTTGCAGAGTTTTTACTAATTGTGAGTAAGGCTCCCACACTTAAAACCGTGATGCGTATTCATGAAAGGTATAGAGTCATCCGTACAGTCGAAAACAGCCCTTTCCTTACCTGTTTTTTTATATGTTCTAATTTCCCGACTGAGTCAAACATTTCGGTAGAACTTCTTATCTCAGAATTTTTCCGTCTTAAAAACTGAAATAGCAGTGATATACCACTAAAAATTAATATTAAAATCTTAAACTTGCAAAGTATTTTTTCGCCATTCTGATAAATTATATCGATGTATTTTATAAAAATTTTTTTTTCGCCCAAGTTCAGTAAATCTGTGTTAGATCGCTGCTGAATTATAATATAATATTTAAAAAAAAAAAATAACCTTTTAATTGCTTTAATCAGGTTTCGAGGTCGGTCCATCTGTCGTGTTAGCCTTGCCTATTTAGTATGGCCACAGCAAAAATTTTCCATCGAAAAATTAAAACATCAAATGAACCAATCAACAATATAAATAATTAAATAGTTAACTAAAACCATACGCTATAGTAAATAATGATTATGATGCCTGATATAATTGGAAAAATATTGTTTAGATCTTAAAAACATTTTACAAAATTTCTACTTGAGTTTTCAAAAACAATTTTACTTTTCAAAAAATTGTAGTTTGATTAAAAATACAAACGCAGGTCGTTAACATGACCGATCAATCATACAGCATTCATACACAATTTGCATGTGATTTTATATACGAGTATAAACAAAGCATTCAGCAAGATATTCGTATTAGTAAATTTTGAAGATTTTATTATGAAATTTTAGAATGCGTCAGCAAAGGTTGTTTGGGGTTCAACGCGCCACTTCCAACACAATACCAAAGCAACGACGTTATTAAGATTATATCGTAGGTTTTTTTAAGAATATTTATTTAAACGATATCTGATGAAATTCCAAACTTGCTTTTTTATCATTTCTTTACTAACAAATTTTCTTGACAATTAGCAATCATTTGTCATTTTGCTGGGCGAGAGATTGCAAGCGGTGAGCAAATTGACGCCACATGTGACTGACTGCGGCTGCCAAGCAAAGTACAAAGCATCTACAAAAACAACTACAAGTATACGTAAATAATTGCAGTACAAAAACAACAACAACTTTAACAACAACAGTAACGACAGCAAAGTAGAAAAAAACAAGATGCGAAATGTGTAGAAATGAAATTGAAATCATGAAATCATTGTGAACTGCACGAGTTCTTGCGGTCATTGAACTCGCAGACGCAAACCAAAATAATATTTTTTATAGACAAAATTTGTGAATTGAGTATTTATGAGGGGTTTTTTAGCTGCAATGACACCAACAACAAAAGCTGTCTCGTAACAGTAACAAACAGAGAAAACAATGCGCGCGATCAGTCAGAACCGATGCAAAGTCTGTAAATATCAATACAAACGGATTTCCAGATAGATGTATGCATGTAAAGGGTGTTTTTTTTAGGGGTATAGAACTTTGAATTGAAATAAAACACAAGAAAATCGTTTTAAGGTCCATCAATTTGGCTTTATTGGAAGGATAATTTTATGCCATTAATGTTTAAATATGATTTCGGGCATGTGGCCGCCGCGGCTGGCTCGAATAAAGCCAATTCTACAGGTCCAATTTTCAACCACTTTTTCGAGCATATGGGGCCGTATGTCGGCAATAACGCCACGAATGTTGGCTTCCAATTCCCCTAACGTTTCTGGTTTGTTGGTGTAGACGAGCGACTTTACATATCCCCAAAGAAAATAATCCAATGGTGTCAAATCACACGACCTTGGTGGCCAATTGACAGGTCCATTCCGCGAAAATATGCGCTCATCGAATGTTTCCTTCAATAAATCGATTGTGACGTGCGCTGTGTGGCATGTAGCGCCGTCTTGTTGGAACCACAACTCATCCACATTCATGCCATCCAATTCGGGAACAAAATAGTCGGTTATCATGGCTCTATACCGGTCTCCATTAACGGTAGCTGCCTCTCCAGCATTATTGCGGAAGAAGTATGGCCCAATGACTCCACCAGCCCATAGAGCACACCAAACAGTCAGTTTTTGTGGATGTAATGGCGTTTCAAGGGTCTCATGTGGATTCTCTTCACTCCAAATGCGGCAATTTTGCTTGTTGACGTAGCCATTCAACCAAAAATGAGCCTCATCACTGAACAAAATTTTGCGATGAAAATCAGCATCGAAATCAATCTCATTTTCGGCCCATACACCAAAATCACGACTCATTGCATGGTCTCGCGGCTTTAATTCTTGCACAAGCTGGATCTTGTAAAGTCGCAAGCCAAGATCTTTGCGCAAAATCTTCCATAAAGTTGATGGACAAAGCTCCAATTGCTGTGCACGGTGGCGAATCGATTCATTCGGGTCCTCTTCAACACTTTGCTCTACAGCGGCAATTGTTTCTTCGGTGAGCACTGTTCGACGTCTCTGCGGATGCGTATTATCACATAGAGTAAACGTAGTGCGAAAACGATCCATGGTTAACCGAATTAATTTCTCTGATGGACGATTATGTCGACCATAAAATGGACGGAGCTTACGGTAAACTTCGCGAACTGAACCATTATTTTCGAAATAAATTTGCACGATTTGCAAGCGTTGTTCTTTTGTCAACCTGTTCATGATGAAATGGCAAACCAAACTGAACATAAATGACATTAGAGTTGCCAGATTTGACCACAAAGTGCCAGTTTTATCTCTATTCGAAAAACAAACCCGTAAAAAAAACACCCTGTATATACTTTTATGTGTGTCATACCTATCACAAAATGTGGGCGCTTATGTGAACGGTTAGGCTGTTGCCGATTTTCATATATATTTATAAATTTTTAAGAACGTTTTTAATTAAACATTGCATACCTATTACAAGTGGTTACATTGTTTAATTACACTAAGGCCCGGTTTTTCAGTCCTTGGTTAAGCTCAGTTTAAACTTAGTTTGCTTAAACTCGGCACAAATTTAAACTCCAGTTAAACTGCAGACCGGTTTTTCAGTGTGAGTTTAAGGCCGCTTTTAATATTTGCTTTTTATACGGCAACATTGGTTTTTTCTTTATCTAGATACGGCAACAGATAATATTTGTATACATATTCAACGCCATTGCTTCTCCTCAGTATTGTAATAGTTAGCATTTCGCCAATTTCTGCATCACTATAATCACTTTCGTCAGATGATATATCCAGTATTTAATTAAATATAAAAATATCGTCCTTTCTTAATTGCGTTCAGCTTATTGTTTCACAACCAAAACCATCAAATATGCAAAACAGCTGACAGGTTAACTAGAGTTTAACCCTGCCGAATTGACCGCTTAAACTACGTTTAAACTTCGTTTAAAGTTGACTGAAAAACTGCGCAACAAGTTTAAGCTTAGCTTAACTGACAAATTGAGTTAAACTTGTACTGAAAAACCGAGCCTAAGAACTCTAAAAGGTTTCGTCCTAGGAATTTGCTCACAATCAACCTGCCATCATTTAAAGTTATGTAGACAGCCAATATTTCTTAAACACGCAGTGGACAAACGACAGGCAGTCTAAGTTTAAAACATTTTTCCCGAATTGTCAAAAGTTTTGGCTATTGAAAACCTACTAACTGGGAATATTTGGCATTTTTCCTTTTTTTAAGCTTGTTCGCCGTATGTCCGAAGGGGTATAATACTACGAGACAACCTACACCACGCATATTTTCTTTGATTATACAAGAGTTGGAAGCATTAAATAAAATTCTGGGCGACCGTCCACTTACTAGCTCTAAAGTTGAACTGATAAGATCCAAAAAAAAAAAAGTTAAACAGCTCGACGTATAACGCATCATTTCCTGGAGCCGAGGTATCGACATTCTCACTTCGAGGGACACATTTTTTAACGTCAGGTGTTGGGGTATAGAGCTCATCATACACATTGCTTATTAGCAGAAGTGTACCATGGAGCATCCACCAAGTCTCTACAGTGATATATATATGGTTGAAGTGCGAAATTTCCCCACTGCGGGTTAGGGGGTTAGAATATGCCCAAGGTAAAGGGTAATTTGATAGTTGATCTACAGATTTGATGCCTCTTATTACCAATCTTCTTCTTGCTTAAGGAAGAAGGAGGTGAGATGACCTAGAAGGCTCCACTGGTCATACCAATTCGCTCCCGCAACAGTCGGCCATGAACCATAAGGGAATACCGGAGCGTAGCGGGTTGGTATACGACAAAGGACTGCCACTTTCGACAGCACTCCCCAAAACCTTTGGGAGTGTTTTTGTAGCTAGAAACAACAACAACTGTTGCAAAAACTCGTTATTATTAAGAAAGATAGGAGTTTTGGCAAGTAGACCATATAATAAAGTTTGTAACAGAGTGATATCTGTACATTCTCTTTACGGAAGAAGGGGAATCCAAGGTTCGACGTGGTTTATCAAACCGTTAATAGCGAAGGACTGCACTTATAACAATTGGCACTCAAGGTTTTTCTGCCAAAGTCAAAGAAACAGCAAACGCACTATCTCAGCGGAGAAAATAATAATAATTAAGGGCTATAAATCTACCAGGTGGTCAATTCTGGTTTTGCGTTATCGTGAAGTGAAAACAATCTCTTCGTTTTTTATTTATCACTTGACTTTTTCCTTTCTTCACTTCAGTGAGCTCTAAAATACGATTCCGATATGTACGGTGAAAACTTTTGGCTGAGGAACCTTTTGACTTGCGTTGACACAAGTTGTTCTTGCTAACTGATAGCTTACTATAGATTTGTAAGAATAAAGCCAATTTTTATCACTCAAAAGGTTTAAATTTGTAAAAAATCCATTGTTCGAATAATTTTGAAATCTTGACGTTAACACCAAATTTTTGTTGGCGTTAACTTTTTTCGAATCGAAAATCATGGTGAATTGAAGCATTTATTTTTCACTTCGCGATAATGCCAAACCAGAATTGACCCCCAGTAAAAAATTTCAATTTTTCCCACAAATAGACTGGGACTGTATGTTTCATGCTTACTTCGCACCGAGCCTACCAAGGCATCTAAATTTTTGCTGAGAAGTATTTTCATGCCAGAAATATACTCGAAAGTTTGCCGAACACTGCCGACGGAAGACCTAGTTTGGTAACCACTTTATCAAAGCATTTGCTATGTTACCTGTGAAAAAGAATTAATTTAAATATTTCGATAAGGAACCAAAAATTAAATGGGAAATTTCAATATGTGAACTGCTGACTGCAGGTTGGGACAAAAATATGCTATAATAGATAGTAAGAGTTTGACAGCTTCGCATTTATTTGAACCGAAAACAGTTGGCGATCACAGATTCTCATTACCGAAACCAATGTTCGAGAAAAACGAGTAAGAACCTGAGCCAAATGCATGAAAAATATAAATTTCGATGGAGCGAAGGAAAATTCTAACATTTATCGTGGTGAATATGAACATAATAATTATATCTACTTCAAGCCAAAGAAAAACCTTTACAACTACATATGTGCTCAAGTGATATTGATAGTTATATTATTCAAATGAATTTTTATGTATGCAAAGATAATAATTTATTAAACGCGAAAAAGTTATAAAAAAAACGAAATATAATGACGGAAAAATTGCGTAAAACATCGCGTCACTATTATTGCACCACAGAAAACTTGTTCACCTCGTTTCTCATCTCTCTGAGTAAAAAGGCCGTTATTGGCTATTTTGCATTTTTATATGACTTTACCGCAATGGTGACCGCAGCTTTCTAATGGGGAGTAAGTCCCATGCATAGGGAGAAAATTTACCTGCGTACGTTTTTTACACAAATTTTATAACCCAGTAAGAAATGAGGATATGCTATTATAAAATTCGATTCTTGCAAAGAACGTAACGCCAAAGAAAATATTGAAAAATTTGATAAAAGTTCACAGTGTTAAAAATTTAATATGTCTTCGAATATCACTAATTAAATCACAAAATATATTTTATTTTAGATTTAAAAACTTCAAGTTTTAGCTTTTATATTCACTTAAAGACATGCAGCTCAAGTTAAAATTTATATTTTTGCAAAAAGAAAATTTATTTAAGGCAAATAAAATAAATAATAAATAAAATAACTGCTTTCTATTTGATGTTTTGAGAACAACTGCAAAAATCAGTGCCAGCTTATTTATTCCGAAGGCGTTTTTCATTCTCAAAAATTGGAGTTCACAAGTCAATATATTGAAGAAAATGTAGTAATCAGTTATTTATTTTTATTGCTTGAATTTTTCTGTTTAAAACGAACTTTGGTTTTTTATATTTTAATATAATTACTTTGTGAGTCTACAAATTAATTTTCTTCTACTCACTCACCAATTTCATGTAAGCCATTTTTTTTTCTCAGCACTAAGCGACTTATGTGTGAATAAAATAACAAAACGAAATTTCGACCATTTTTTATTCGCCACCATGTTGCTAGATACAATTTTTTCTGCTCACCTAAAACAATTGTTTTTGAATTGAAAACAACAAAAATATATGCAAGCAGACACAATTATAAGTACTCACATACTTGTTTGCTATCTCGTAAGCGACAAGTTCACATTTGATTTTTAAAAGAAATGAAAGATTTTGAAAAAACAAATTGTGATTTTTATTTTATTCACATTTTACCAAGTTTTTAGGTATAAAAATCGGCTTTTTTGTCAAAGTTTGAAATCTTATATGTTTTATTTTTGCTTTCTAATCATAAATTTGTTTAACGCAAGCAGACAAATTTGTATCTACCATCGAAATGACGAACAGAAAGCGGCCATAATTTCTTATGGGTGAGCCTAGATGAGTAATAATTTTTAAAAGTCAATACCCAAAGCCAAATGAGCAACGACCAACTATACTGAAAAGCATTAAAAGAAATTTATTACTAAATTGTAGATTAGAAAAAGCAAAGCTTTGGGCTTTAGTTTAGGTTGATTTTTATTAAAATTGCTTGGTAATTTAGTTTTTCCTGAAAACATTATATATTAACTCAGGCACTTAGGCCTGTCTAGCAGACGCTTTCATTAAATAAATGTCATCCGAGTCAACTAACTGTAGACCCCAAATTTGTGCAGCTTCGAAAGGTGCAAAACATAGTGTTACAGAGGTGAGATGAGCTCGTTTGTTGTTCCATTACTCGCGTTGGCGGAAAAAGCAGCGCTGTTAGCCGTTCTAATTGTTATAAAATTCATAATTAGATCCAAGGACTGCTCCTTTAGTACGAGAAAAAAAATTGTGCGCAAACTTCATACTACTGAACTTTCTATAATCTCTCAGTTTGATTATGCACGCTTGCACGATTGCGATCGGATGAAAAACAAGATGTCAATGATCGTGGTCGGTGCTGCATAGTGCCTCAATCGTAAAACCTACGAATTTTCGGTGTGCTTAGTTGGCGTGGTATTTGCGCTCACACACACATGCATACAAAACCGCACATATATACACTATACATATGTATATTTATATATATATACGCGTACCAAAGCCAAAATATATGCCACAAACGTTGTGCTCTTTCAAAAGCTTACAAATAATGGTCGCACTAATTTGGACTTAAGCATGTAAATGTTGGGGTGGTGTTTGTTGAGTGAAAAGGCCTATTTGTATAAGTATGCGTGCAGCTCACATGCATGTACATACATACATACATATATGTAGCTGCAACTGTGTTGGTGCATTTTGCCAAAAATGCTGCCTTTGCATGCGTTTTTGACGTTGCTTCGCTGCTTTTTTTTTCGTTTTCCAAAAACATTTTGAGTGCGTCTCTGTGGTGTTTCCTTTGTTTTTGTCAATTTGTTACTCACATACAAAACAAAGAAATGGGAGTATGTATTTTGGTATTTGCGAAACACTCACAAGCTTTGAAGCATGCAGAAAATACGCCATAGCTGGACACTGCAGGGGTTAATGTGCTGCTTTTGACATTGGCAGAGAAATCGTTAGCGTCGCATGATGAACGATCAACACATTTTGAAGTCGATGACGTTAGTAGCAGCGCTGGAAAGGGAAGTTATTTTGGATATTCTGAAAAAGTTTCTCTTTCATAGCCGAATTTTCGCTACAGCGCTGCTGAAGTTGGTGTTGAGGCAACGGGCGGAGCCAGAATCAAATGTTGTAAGCTTGCGAGAGTTAGAGAGACGCCTATTTACAGTGTAGGGCAGACCAACGTTGCTGTCGCTGCACAATCGTTTGTGGCAGTGTAACGAGCAAAATATATAGCACAGCGCCGAGAGTGGGGCAGTAAGCGCAGCAAAAACTACGAATTGAGTGTGCTGATCGCAATGGGTTTTGAGTGCATTTACCGTTTATGCGGCAAGGGGCTATTCCTCAATCCTTGTAAGGTAGATTTTTATTTTATTGCAAGTGCAGAGCGCACACTTTCCTACAAGCAGACAAACCTTAGGAACAAATTAAAGAAAGCAGTGGAGAATTGTAAAAGGCAGAGCACCAGCAAGAACAACAACCAACAGCTGTAACACACACATCCATATGTACATAAGCGAGCGATAGCAATAACAACACCGCCGATGCGACAGCGTCGATATGTAGGGAATTCTCCAATTCAATTGGACACAGGCTGAATGCATTTTTTTGCGAATTCAGTTGAGTTTTTTAATTCGATCAGCGCAGTAAAGGTTCAGTAACTAAAAAGTTAGTGTGCCAAAAACGCATTCGCGGCAGTTTAGTGCACCCAACTTGAAACAAAAAAAAAAAAAAAACAACAAAACAAAAAACAATTACAAGCATAGATACAAGCATATATCGTTCAGCATACATCAGTCATACATACATACAGGTTATTGCTTAGCTTGTTGGCATACGCTCGTTCGCAAGTAGACTTGCGGATAAATATTTCTACTCAAGAAACGGATCAATTTTTTAGGCGCACAACAAATTTTGAAGCGTAGCACAACGGAAGGAATACGGAAAAACAAAAATTAAAAAGCTGCGCAGAGCGAAAGTTAAGCAATAATTTTGCAATAAAAAATGAGGCAATAGAAATAGTTTGAACTCAACTTAATACAATCAAAAATTAAAAAAATATAAGCATTAACTATTTAAAGAAAAAAGATTAAGTGAGAAATTGTGAAAGAATTCTGAATTTTGGAAAAAAAAAACAAAAATATTTTAACAGAAGCAAATTTTATGTAACAAACACTTATAAAATAACAAACCACAAAAAAAGCTTCTAATACGCTTTTAAGCGCATAAAATTATTTAAGAGAAATGGTGCGTAATGTTAAAACCAATGAAATGGCAGCCAAAATTATAAAACTCTTAATGTGCACCCACATTGTGCTAATTAAATAAAAACCAAACAAAAACAAAAGTAAGTAAAGATATATCTTAAAAACAAAAAAAAAATTGTTTAGCTTCAGTATCAAAATAAGCTAAATTCTTATTTTTGAAAATGTGCAAAAAAAAAAATACGGCAGCAGATATACTTGATATTAAAATTTTTAATTTTTGTTGATATACTTAATTTATTTTACGAACTTTTTAATGTGCAAAAAATTTTGTTTTTTTCAAAATTTTATAAATTTTTTTTTAATTTTCAAATTTTTTTATTCTTTGGTTGGTTAAAATTTTATGATTTTTTTTTTTATTTTTAAAATTTTAAATTTTTTTTTTGTTCAAAATTTTTAAAATAGTGCTAGTGTTTTTTGCTTGAAAGCTAGCTTAAAAGTGTAAATAATGGACTTGCTTATATTATTTTGGGAACAATTAAGTGCGTGAGCAAATTAATGATATTGTTTTGAAAGCATGTTTATCTAAATGAAAGTTTAAAAAATAAAAGTATGAAGTGACCGTCTGCTATAAACTGATGCTAATTAAATATTATTCTCAAACCTAACACGACTAACGCTAAAGAAAAAAATGTTTTTTTTTTTATGTATAGTTTAAAAGTTAATATTTTAAGTGTTATGTGAAATCGCCGTATATATCCGATTTCAATGAATTAGGTGGGGAGTTGCCTTTTATCATAAAACGAAATTCTGTTAAAGAAAAAAATTTTAAATTTAAAAAAAAAATTTTTTTTAAGTAATACCAATTCAAAAATTAATTTTTTTTAATCTTTTTTCATGTGTCGTAAGGTTAATTTTTTCAATAGTGCGCAAACTACTGTATGAAAATAAAAAAAAAATGCAGGATAATCAGAGTTATAAAAAAAACTCGTTTATTGATAATTTTTTTTTTTGAGCTCTAGGATTGAAAAAAAATAAATTTTTTCTAAACTAAACAAAAAATATTTAAAAAAAAATAATTTTGAAATTTCTAATTTTAGAAAATGTTTAATCTTTTTAAAATCGTCAAAAGTAAAGTACGTCATTAAATTTTGTACTTAAATTTGTTTATAGTATACCTACAATATAGCCAGAGATGTCCTGAAATTTTTACAAGTGTTTTTTTTTTTTCAAAAATATGAATTTTGGGCAAACTTTTTTTAGTTTTTTTAACATTCTAGTCGTCTTAAATTAGATATACAAAAAATGCCAGTTGAATCTAAAAATTAAAACGTAAAAAAATGTTTAACATGTGACAAATGAAAACTCCCCTCTAAAAGTCATTTAAATCGGAAGAAGTCGATTCGATGGACCAGAGTCGGATTGATGACATATATAAATTAATCTACTCGTTAGATCGTTTACTTATTCAATTTTATTTTACAGCTCTGCACTTAGCGCTATTTAAACAAAGTAAGGAACTATTCAGTTCCCAATTTTGCTATTTTTCCCATCGAATTTTAATCATACAATGTTCATTCTAAATCAGTATGAATATTGACCGTTTGTTATTCGTCGTTTCGATGCTAGATACATTTTTTTCTGCTAGCCTAGAAACATTTTTTTATATGGTATTCTTAAATAGAAAGCAACAAACATATAAGCAAGCACACAAAAATTGCAAACGCTCACAATTTTGGTAGCTATCTTACAAGTAACAAGTTCACGCTTGATTTTCAAAGAAAATTGAAAATTTTTGAAAAAGTTTTATTTGGCTATTTTATTCACATGTCGCTAAGTGCTTACGAAAAAAAATGGCTATTGTTGATTACTACAATCGAAAATAGCAAGTATTTACCGAATTTAACTAAGTTTGGTGCGCCCAACATATCAAATATGCAGACAACATATTAAAAAACTAGTAGCCGCTAGAAATCTAGATTCGTTTTGACGGCAGACTGACTAGCACGCTAGTCATTTTGCTGTGTGTCGGATGAAGTAATTGATGTACTAAAATTAACTACAAATTAAAGCATTAAGGGGATTCATTTAACCTTATAAATGCTATATAAAGCATGCAAACGCATAATTTTATCAAGTATATGTCACTTTTTATACCAGTTTACGAGCTTTATATGGTTTATAAGCTTTACGGGGACTTTTTAGGCTTATATGAAGCCCCCTATTATTTCCATTTTGCTGCAACACAAACTAAGGTTTGCGATTTCTGTACGATGAAATCAATAAAATATAGAAATCAATAAAATGTGAAGTATCGCAATTTTTTGAGCATCATGAATTTACGGTGTCACAAACTCCTACGATTGGAAAATCGAAAACCCTTATACAAACCATTTATACTTACTCCGTTAAAATATACTATTAAGCACTGATCAACTACACCATCCACATTTAGCTAACCCTCAGTTACAACTACAACTGCTGCAGTGACTTTCGGCGAGTGAATGCAACGAACAAATTTGCTCGCTAATGCATTTCATCTGCGACTTCATACATATGTACATATGTACTTTCGTATTTATATATCTATCATATTCCTTTTGTGCATAGATTTCATTATTCACATTTCTTTCTACAACAATTCTCTACACTCACGCCTTTATTCGGAATTTGTAATTTTTGCTCAGTTTTTTACATACAACAACACGCACTTCACGATCTTGCATTTAACCTCCCTCACGCCCTTGATCCACCACTATAAATTGCAGTATTATTAGAGCTTCAGCTGATATGTGTTTGGAAGTATGCTTAATGATCGCTGCCGTCAATTTCGCCACTTTCGACTTCCAGGCAATGCATGGAAGGACATTTGAGTCATCCCTACCCTCAGGCAAAAGCGCATTTGTGTGGCTTTTTGAAATAAAAAAAAATGCTTTTTTCAAACTTTTGTTTCGTGTACTCGTTGATTCGTAAAATTGCCTGCCCATTTTCTCACCTCTCTGTGATTGTTTCAACTACGTTTTATTAACAATTTGGCTTTGCCTATGCATTCGCTTCTTTTTTTTTTGGGCTGCTTTGCTTGTTGTTTTTTTTATGATCGCACTCCCTTTTATTCTTGCCCTATTTCCTTTACACGCAGTTCCTTTTCCATTATTTATTTGCTGTTTCGTTCGTCTGCTTATGCGCTCGTTCGCTTGTTCATCAGTCTGTCCGTGTACTTGAAGTTAGTCAGTCTGCCATTTAGCCAGCCAAACAGGCCATAGCAATCAGCCAGTTAGTCAGTAGATGCTTTGCGCTGCAAATACTACTCAACTCGTACTTCGGGCGTTGCAAAATTTAGTACTCAGTGTGACATTTTGATTTTGTGCAGCAACATCAACAGCGGAAACCTCAAAAAATAATATTCAATTAAAAAAAAATAAGACAGAGAAACTGCAATCGGAAAGTGCCTTGAATTTGTATATCAGTGATGTGGGCCTTTACTGAATATTGGAGGGATGAACTTTAAAATTTTTTGTTAAATGTTATTCCAGCTTTTTTGGCTTCGGGTGCAATGTAAGCGTGTAATATATAAATTCGGTCTGCGGACAGAAACTTCAGCATTTTTGAAAATTTTAAGAAGTAGCTGCGTGTAATTTGGTGGGACTGGCGTATTTGAAGGCTTCTTCGATATTTTTTTCTGTTTTTCTGTTTTATGTAACAACTCAGGCTCATGTTAGTTTATTTTGCTTTTTACATTTGCGTCAAGAGATTTTAAAGCTAATTTGCTAAAATATAAAGCAAATAATTAATACATTTATACAAGAAATATACACATACTTATCAGGAATCAAAACACATATACCTTCATATATACATAAGTATACGTAAATATAAACATAAGTCAACTGTAATGAACTCAGGATAACAGAAAAGGTAAGTGTATTTTAAACCTCTAACCCCATGTTTATAAAAAACATAATTTATAAGTGTAAGAAAATTTGGAGTAGAACCCATTCGTTGTTCGAATTTCATTTTGTTCCCTTCGAATTTGATCTATCCCGCTTTCGATTACAGAAAATTTGGTACTCCCTATTTCGAAAACACATGAAAGAATGGTCGAAAGTTAGAAGATTATAATCGAAAACAATTTAAAAAACGGAAATACACAAAAATTTAGCTTCTTATGATTTAAAGAAAACAATTGGTGTGTTCGCTTCAAGCAGTCGCTGTTGGCAGAAAATAAGTGAAGAATGTTTGGTAAAAAATTGGAAAAATTAAAGCACCATTTTTTTTTTTTGAGATTTGAAGTATTTATAAAAATTTTATTTTATTGAATAAAAAAAAAAAAAATTATATGTTCGAACACATTTGTTCAAAAATGCGAGCGCACTCGTGTTGGTCGAGATGCTTATCAACTGCGCTACTGCGACATGGACAACAGCGCTGTCTAATATTGCACTAAAGAATTATGCAATATGTGCTTGCATTTTGCTTTGCGTTTGAAATTTGTAACACAGTGATGCCTACTATTGCCGAATAAAGTAAATTCGAACGAATTACAGAGTGCCGATGTGCAGTAGAATCGATTTTCGCTTTCTATTAGCACAGCCTTTCTAATAGAACTACAGGGTAAGGGCCAAGAAATCAAATAGTTCCAAGAATAAATACAATTTTTAAAATTTAAAAAAAAACTAAACATTTACTTTGTTGCAAAACATGGACTCTAGAAGCAACTCGTCGATGAGTTGATTATTTAAAAAAAACTACAGAAAACCGATTAATCGACTATTCAATTAGTCTATTATCAGGAAATCTAATATATATTATCAATAACTCAAGTTAAAGCCTTGGAAAATCTCAGTTTATTATATACTGCATTCGTCCACAGAGAGAGCCTTTTTGAAACTCCCTCTCTCGGATAAAGGGTTCCACAATAAAACTTTTAAGTAGTAGCGTTGAAAAATATTCTGAGATTTGTGAGATGGGACGTTGTTTAAGCAAACTCTGTTAGAGAGCGTTTTTTAAAAATATTTTAATAGGATCATTTTCTACTTAGCCGTCGAAATGTACGCGCGTAAGGGAGATTTTCGAAAAGCTCTTTGGAATAAACATAAAGCTTACAACACGCTGATACATAACTGAAACCGCATATTGATTAGAAGCATATGAATGAAAAATTACAACAAAAAAAGCAAAGAAAGCGTTTTATAAATATTTTTTATTTTAGTTTATATGGACGGTGCCATGCCCACTTTTGCAATTTCGACTTTAGTCTCCACTGATTTTATTGAATAAATTTTACCATCATAGCTTTTGCCAGTGAGAAGAGGAAATGAAAGGAAGACAAGTAAAGGAAAGGAGAGGGAAGGAAAAGGAAGGAAAATAAAGCAAAGGAAAGGAAAGGAAACGATATGTTGAATGTGTTACAAAACTTTATTTACACAAGACTGTATTATTTATATAGATATATATACAGTGTGCCACACAACTTAAGTACTGTAATTCCCTTTCAAATATTTTGCTATAAACACATTTAAGTAATATATATGTATAAATAAATATAGTTTCCGGATCCGATACCAGTTCAATAGTATGATTTGGACCCACTCCATGGCCGGAAAAAAGTCTGTAAACCCCTACGCTTATTCAACCGTGTTTCACCGATCAAAAAGTATAGTAAAAGTGAGCAAGCCTTGTGCTTTAGCTCCGCGAACAACCTTTAGGGCTTCCTTATATTTGAACAAAGTTGTATTTGAGAGAAAAAAAGTTTATGTGGGGTCTTGAAAACAATTATTTCCCTGTTATCTGAAATCAAAGTAGTCTCAAAGCTTCGAAGTGAAGTAAATGGTCTAAAAGAGCACGTCTTAAAATGGTCCTACATGGTGTGCATATCGCGAATTGTTTCATAAAACTTCTTGCGGAAACAAGTAGAAATATTTTTAGGCCACTAACGATTGCCAGATCGTAACGATTCGGTGTTTTTCGTGGACTTTTACCTCCCTATACAGTGCTTAGAGAGATAGTAGAATTAAAAAAGTGTTTTAGTACGTTAATAATGGCAAAATATTTTTAAAAAATTTGTAACAGTATTTGCTGATTGATTAAATTTTGTCCAAAAAATGTTTACGAAGTACCGCAAAATAATTATTTCTAATAAACTTTTTAGACATAGTGGGTCTTTTGTTGCTTTAGTTTTGTGGGTCACTGTATATGTACGAATTAGCTTTCGCTTTCAATTATGCGAGCTTAAAAGCGTAAGCAAATATTCATTAATAAAGTTTAATTTACTATTCCTTAATAGCATTAAACTATAAGAAATAGACATATACCAATTTTTTGTTTGAGAACACACTCGCACATTGGCTACAATGCACTTTTGCACTCTTAGCAAAACAATTATTCGCCCAATTCAAACATATCTGCACATATTTACACACACACACGTACTTTTGAGTATGCACACGTCCATATATAAAAACATTTGTAGCACAAATAAAGAATCCTAATACAAAAATCTCGTTTACCTCATACAAACAGAATTGTGTTACGTGCGTCTAGTTTGTTCTAGTGTTGTTGCATGCAACATTAACAGCACTACACACCAGACAACGGCAATTGCTATTGCTCGAACTTTGGTGCGACATACCTAGGCGAAAGACCAAACAATATGTTGCCAGGCAGAAGAGGAGCTGTAGAGCAACGAAAGGAAGAAAAACTACTCATGCGTTTCGAACGAGAGTGAAATATAATGCATAAATAGTGTCCATTCTACTGGCAACAAGAGAAGGGAAGAGCCAGCAGCTTCATGCCGAGAAAGAACCAGAAGGGGCAAACCCAGAACGACAACCAGATACCGATATACCTACATACAATCGTACATGCCACAAAAACGGTGACGTAATGCCAACTACTCCACTAACACATTTTTCTGCATTCCTGCTGCAACGGCGTCAACTACATCCTCTGTCGCAGTCATCACAGCTAGCTGCGCTGCCAATACTAGACACTGTGGAAAAAAAATACAGTTGAATGAAGTCGTGGACAAAAAAAAAAAAAATACTGAAGACTGAATGGTAGAGCAAAATATAGACGAGAATAAAGAAATAGAGGAGCCGGCAAAGAACACCGGCGTATCATGGCAAAAACGCAAGCAAAAAAAATAAAAAAGCACATTATCAGGGAAAAAAACATTGAAAAGCAGTGCATGAAAAATATTCACACGAATGATAAAAATGAGGGAGATTGCAGAGACTTTTAAAAGTCAGACGACTCGAAGTATTTCATGCTCGCCATATGTATGCACGTTTGTGCGCATAGTGTAAGTCTAGTCAACGCCATTGCCATTGCCAATGCCACTATGCCACACACACACACACACAAACACACCTCAGCGCACTATCGCTGCAACTTGCACACAGCTCACACAAACAATGGACAAAGGCACTCTACATGGAATAGACTAGATGCGACCAGCACAGCAAAACTAACAACAAGCTAAGGCGCACTCATGTGACTGCATGCATACATACATATATATATATATATGTATGTATGTATGTGAGAGGAAATGTAGACAATATCATGCGAAAAGCGAAAAAAAGCTTAGGCAAAGACTATCTATGCCATAACAATGAGACGAACAAGAAGACTTTATCGTTAAACAGCCACAGTCACAGCAACGGCAGAAGTCAGGCACTCTATTAGTGACACAAATACGCAGGCATAAGGAGATATAGGTTAGTACGAAGAAGACCCTGCGAACAAAGGGAAACAAGGATTTATTATATTTAAATATAGAGAGGCTGATAGAGCTATACGAAAGTTAAAAAAAAATAATGGGCGTCCGCCGTGGTTTACTGAGTCCTCCATAAGGTCCAGATGCTAAAAAGTGATGCAGCAAATGTCTGGGTTGCTCCACAGAGTGATTCGCAAACCTTCGGCGTATATTTTTGCTGAGCCAATTTCTCTTTCGTAGCAGTTGAAGCCCCAACTTGGTATAAACCAGGGTTTGGAATTATTCATTTATCAATATTCAGTAACGTTCTTTTACATAGAAACATTTTATTTCGATTATGCGTTGTATGGAAAAAAATACTAAACATCCACGACATAAAAAATTTAATAATTCAAGGAAAATTTCAAAAAGCTTCCCACTTGCGCATTACTGTGCTAAAGTTGAATGAGCTACAAAAGTGCGTCTAAAACGAAAGAAAGTGAAGGGAAGGACAGGAAAGGAAAAGAAGGAAGGGAATAGAATGGAAAGTAAAGGAAAGGAAAGAAATTCATAAAGAGTATTCAACCACGGAGTTGCTTTGGTTTTGAATTTGTGGTTGCGTTTGTGGGAATGAAATAAAATAAAATAAAGTTTATTAAAAGAAAGTGAACGGAAGGACAAGAAAGGTAAGAAAAGGAAAGGAAAGTAGAGGAAAGGTAAGAAAAGAAAGGAAGGAAATGGAAGAGAAAGAAAAGGATAGGCAGGGAATGCAAGGGAAGTGAGGAAAGGAAAAAAAAAATAAAGAATGGGGACCGAAAAGGAATGGGAATGAAAGGAAAGGAAAGAAAAGTAAAGAAAAGGAAAGGAAAGGAAAGGAAAGGTAATAAAAGGAAGGGAAAAGAAAGGAAAGAAAAGGAAGGGAAAGGAAAGGAATGTAAGGGAAGTAAGGGAAAGGAAAGGTAAGGTAAGGTAAGGAAAGTAACGAAAAAGTAAGGAAGGGAAGGGAAAAGAAAGGAAAGAAAAGAAAAGGAAAGGGAAGGAAGAGAATTGAAAGGAAAGTAAAGAAAAGAGAAGTAAAGGAAAGAAAGGGAAAGGAAAGAAAAGGAAAGGAAAAGAAAGGAAAGGTAAGAAAAGATAGGGAAAAGAAAGGAAAGAAATGGAAGGGAAAGAAAAGGAAAGGCAGGGAATGGAAGGGAAGTGAGGAAAGGAAAAAAAATAAGGAAAGGGGACCGAAAAGGAATGGAAATGAAAGGAAAGGAAATAAAAGTAAAGAAAAGGAAAGGAAATTTAAGAAAAGGAAGGGAAAAGAAAGGAAAGAAAAGGAAGGGAAAGGAAAGGAATGTAAGGGAAGTAAGGGAAAGGAAATGTAAGGTAAGGTAAGGAAAGTAAAGAAAAAGTAAGGAAGGGAAGGGAAAAGAAAGGAAAGAAAAGAAAAGGAAAGGGAAGGAAGAGAATTGAAAGGAAAGTAAAGAAAAGCGAAGTAAAGGAAAGGAAGGGAAAGAAAGGAAAGAAAGGAAAGAAAAGGAAAGGAAAAGAAACGAAAGGTAAGAAAAGAAAGGGAAAAGGAAGTAAAGGAAAGGAAAGGAGGGGAATGGAAGGGAAGTGAGGAAAGGAGAGGAAAGGAAAGGTAAAAAAGGAAGGGAAAAGAAAGGAAAGAAAAGGAAGGGAAATGAAAGGAATGGAAGGGGAAGTAAGGGAAAGGAAAGGAAAGCCAAGGTAAGAAAAGTTAAGAAAAAGTAAGGAAGGGAAAAGAAAGGAAAGAAAAAAAGTAAAGGGAAGGAAAAGCTAAGGAATAGGAAGTAAGGGAAAGGAAAAGAAAGGAAAGGAAGGGAAAGGAAAGTAAGGAAAAGGAAAGGGAAGGAAAGGAAAGGAAAGAAAAGGGAAGAAAGGAAATGGAAGGGAAAGTAAACGAAACTAAAGTTAAGAAAAGGAAAGGAAAGGAAGAGAAAGGAAAGGAAATGAAAGGAAGGGAAAGAAAAAGTAAGGTAAGAAAAAGAAAGGTAAGAAAAGGAAAAGAAAAGAAAGGGGAGGAAGGAAAGGAAAGGAAAGGAAAGGAAAAGAAAGGAAAGAATAAAATAAATTGGAAATAGGGACTGTAGAGAGTAGAAGAAGGCATCAAAGTAAACGAAAATATGTTAGTGGAAAGGAACGGAAAAAAGACGAATGAAGGCTATAACAAATAATTGGCATAAAATAAAGGTTTGTGGTTGAATTTCAACCACTGGGCGATCTCTAGTTTTTAATTAATTTTTAAAGTTTCCATCAGAAGTCATGGTTCTTGAAAAATGTGCTTTAAAAACAACAATTCAATTAAATTGTTGGTATACAAAAATAAACAAGAAAAAGTATTATTGTTTTATTCTGAATTTTAAATTTGAAACTTTTATGTGTTAATTTTCCTATAGATTTCGCTACATTCTAAGCGAAAATGATTAAAATTGTATAAATAAATATCTTTTACAAATAAAACCATTTTCAATATTGGCTCTATTTCATGGCACATCAGTGTGTGTACATATGTATGAACAGAATTTTGAAAAACTGATTTTATTTTCTTTGCCTGTTCAATATAAACATGCGTTGGTATCCAGTAAGTTGTTTTTCCACAAAATGGCATTCCATAAAATGTTCCTTGAAATGATTAGGCAGTACTAAGTGGCACACAAAATGTTTCCGAAATGATTCAGAAAATGTACTAAAATGATCCGAAAACAATCCCGAAAAAGTTCAAAATTGAGCGGATCCCCGAATAAAACCAGGAAGTGCCGTCAAAAGACCTTTTTTTGTTCACACTTATACCTGCAATAGCATTTTTCAAATTTACTACTCCAACCTTCAAACTTCTACGAATATTCCATGCATCAATTTCCCAAAGCGAACGACAAGATATACATTCGTTTTGAAGACGAACGACAGAACTAACGTTCTTACTTTGATTGAATTGAGATATATTTTAAAATTGACCTCCAGCAATAGAACGGTGCAAAAATCATATAGCAGTTATTTAGAGAAGCACGTACAAACATAAAAACATACAGACAAATATGAGAATAATCGCTTTTTTTTCTTCTGTTGCTGAAATTAAAGCTTCATAACTGAAAACATCGGTGTGTACTAAGTTCACTATAAGTATAAAAATATTTTGCGCCAACTTTCATAGCCACCACTGTGTACAGCAGGAACCAAATACTTGTGTGTTGTAAAATGGAAGCTAAACTTTAAATTTGACATCAGCAACAAAACGATGATGGCTGCATAGAATTCTATAAAGCGGTTTATGAGTGATGCGCGAACAAACATACATACAGACAGGCAAAAATTCTATAATGTGTTATATCCATAATGTACATTGCAATTTTCGACTTCTTTAAGCAATTGATGAAGCTCAAAACTGAAATATACTCCGACCAAGGTTTTTACTACAGTAGAAGCCTGTTTAACCCTTGGTGATACTCATCCCTCAGGACACTTTCGTGGATTTTTGTCTCTACTTAAACAAACAAACAAATTACTGTTACAACAATAGCAATGCAATATCGTTTCCTAATGGGTAGCTGATCGCAATGCTCTAAAAGCTTGACATACATACTATCTGCAACTAGATTGCTCACCATTGTTCGCTGTAGATGCATACATCTCACTCATCTAGAGTGCCTGTGAGTGACATACGGAGCACAACTAAACTGAATGCAGTGCAGTCTTACTATTAGTGCGTATAAATACAATTGCATGAGTGCACAATCACTTGAACATAAGTACGCATAGGCATAAATATATATATGACTGCATCAACAACAACCCACACAAGGCCAGCACACACACATGTATGAGTATGATACAAAGTTTTAAATGTAGTTGGTGCTAATAATTTTTCAAGGTTTTGTGTATCAGACGAGAAAATAAACAAATCGAAATATTAAATGAAAACAAAAAGGAGCAAGAAGGGTGTAAACTTTAAGTAAACGAGCAAATATTAATGAAAGAAACTTTATGAGAAAAACAAAAAGACTGCGAGACAAATGAATAAAAATGTTTTTTGTAAAATAGCAAGTGCGAAGAAAAAACAAAAGGAGTGTTCAAAAAAACGAGTTCAAAAAATTTTAAAAATAAAGTACTGATTAATAATATATATTTTCAAGTGAAACCAAAATTTGGAATATATAGTTTAATAGGTGTCTTTTGAATAACATGGCTGACATATTCAGCTAAATCAAGTTAATTTGTTGAGCTCTTTTTTGTCTTTGCGTTTAAAATTATCTTGCTACTTTACTTTTCGTAGGTTTTTGCAGTTTCTCTTCGTTCGTTTTGTGCTATGCCTGACGTTAGTTTCGAATATATATGGCTTCACTTGACCATCCGACACCCTGAATTAAAGGAAGTGAGTGCAATTAGCTGCTGTGCATTTACAGTTTATAAAATGAACAAAAAATGCTTTCAATAAAATTCACAAAGGCCTGCATTATTTAAAATGAAAAAAACAAAATGCTTGAGAACCAATGAAATAGAAAAGTAAAGGGAAAGGAAGTATGTACGCGCAGAAACTTAGATGCCACACATTTAGCACTTGAAGCAAGCAAACTTATGAACAAGCAGCGGCACATATATACACATACATACATACATACGGACAATGGTGCACATTCAATTTGCGATAGCCAGCAGTGCAGCCAACACACATAGTGCGCTATATATATTTATATTCCCATAGGGCATTTCCTTTGGATTGGCCTTGATCTCTAATTGACTCGTTTAAAATGTCAACGTGCTTGGTTTTGTCACAGAGTTGCCGAATGCTCTAGATGGACATAGCCCTGGTGGTGATTTCAATAGAATGCCATAGTAAAGACAAAAACTGAGTCATTCACAACAGCAAACATTTGGAAGGCCAGTCGATAATAGGAGGCTTCCTAAATAACAACGCACTAACTAAAACTTTGGGGTGCGGTAATGGTTTTACTGCAGAAGACAAACGCTTTGTTTTGGAGGAAAAACTAAACATACATAGGCCGTTTTTTATTCGCCATTTTGTTGCTAGATAAAATAAAAAAATAAGCAAGGAAAAAGAAATTTAAACACTACCTATTAAAATTTCATGATATGCAAGTAAGGTTAAACTTTGTAAGAATGTTACACAAATTTACTAAAAAAAAAGCATTTGAAAACTGTTGTTAAAAATCTTGCTTCAAGCATGTATTATCAGAACAACCCCGACATGTTTCTACATACAAGGTCAGCATATCGGTTGTGGCACTGCAGTGTGTGCTGTTGCACCGTCTTGTTGGAACCACATGTTTTCCAATCCCAATTCATCAAGTTGCGGCAAAAAGAACTCGTTGATCATTGCTCTGTAGCGCTCACCAGTAACCGTTTGGCCCCGACCGATTATTGGTCAAATAAATAGTCAGCAATATTCCGCGTTCTGGAGCAGTGTAGCGTAACATTGTTTATTAACGTGTATTTCGCATGTGTTTACTACACAAATGTCAAAACAGAACTGACTTTAGGGGCCATTCGCAAAATTTATAGCATTTTCTGATAGGAGGATTACTTTTGCGCCACCTTGTATAATAAAACTAGAACAAGTCGATGTGTGTACATTGCAGATATTCAAAAAAAATTTATTGGAGGCATCATTATTGAGCCAATAGAATCCAAATCATTAGTTTTTAGAATTTGTGTATGTCTGTCTGTATATTTGGAAACGCATCACTCAAAAACTACTGAATAGAATTGAATGCAACTTTCATCTTTGTATTACTAGACGTCTAACTTAAAGTCTAAGATACCCCTAATTTCGATTACTTGACCAGTATCGGAGTAATCAACCAATATATTAACCCGAGTGACCCAAAATGTGTTAGTACAATATGGGTACGAAACGAAAGGTGCTAATGAGTGCTATGGCGGAATATGGGATTGAGTTCCCCATCTCATCAATTTTTGGATATATAACAATTTAATCGGAATCAGCCTATTACAGTGAAAATCGCCATGCGTATTTGTGGCTATTCATTTTTCTTAATTTTTTTTATTTCATTTTATTTTATTTTATTTTATCTTATTTTATTTTATTTCACTTTATTTTATTTCATTTTATTTTATTTTATTTTATTTTATTTTATCTCATTTAATTTTTTTTATTTTACTTGATTATTGCTTTTTTATACCAACAATTTTCGTTGATTTACGACCTGTACATTTTCAAGTATTCATGAAAGGAGCTCAAGGCCAAGAACAATATTTTTTCACTTTTTGAATTTAAGAAAATTATTATTGTTTTTTATTTTTCTAATAATCATTTTTAATTAATTATTAAAAGTTTTTAATTGAATAGAGTAGGAAAAATGTTTAGAGACAACCGCCATAGCTTTGCTTATAGATCTAAGCTTCTCATCAGAAAAATTTTGGCACGCACGTCATCTAAACTCTTAGTTCTATATATGCATGAACTACTTCCGCCATTTTTCCTACTCTGTTCAATTAAAAACTTTTAATAATTAATTAAAAATGATTATTAATAAAATAAAAAACAATAAAAATTTATTTTATTTTATATTTCATTTCCTTTTGTTTTATTTAATTTAATTTAATTTAATTTAATTTTTTTTATTTTATTTTATTTTATTTTATTTTATTAAATTTTATTTTGTTTTGTTTTATTTTATTTTATTTTATTTTATTTTATTTTATTTTATTTTATTTCATTTTCTTTTGTTTTATTTTATTTTTTTTTTATTTTATTTTATTTTATTTGATTTGATTTGATTTTATTTCCTTGTGCTTTCTTTTATTTTATTTCATTTCCTTTTGTTTTTTTCTATTTTATTTCATTTTATTTTATTTTGGTGTGTTTTATTTTATTTTATTTTATTTTATTTTGTTTTATTTTATTTTATTTTATTTTACTTTATTTTATTTTATTTAATTTAATTTTATTTTATTTTATTTGATTTGATTTGATTTTATTTCTTTTATTTCCTTGTGCTTTCTTTTATTTTATTTCATTTCCTTTTGTTTTTTTTTATTTTATTTCATTTTATTTTATTTTGGTTTGTTTTATTTTATTTTATTTTATTAGATTTTATTTCATTTTATTTTATTTTGTTTTGTTTAATTTTATTTAACTTAATTTTATTTTACTTCGTTTTATTTTATTTTGGTTTTACTTTATTTTATTTTATTTTATTTTATTTTATTTTATTTTATTTTAGTTTGATTTGATTTTATTTCATTTTATTTTATTTTATTTTATTTTATTTTATTTTGTTTTATTTTATTTTATTATATTTTATTTTATTTTTTTCTATTTTATTTTATTTTACCTCATTATATTTTATTTTATTTTACTTTATTTTATTTTAGTTTATTTTATTTTATTTTTTTTATTTTAGTTTTTTTATTTTTTTGTTATTTTTTTTTTTTATTTTATATTATTTTATTTTATTTTACTTTATTTTACTTTATTTTACTTTATTTTATTTTATTTTATTTTATTTTATTTCCTTTTGTTTTTTTTATTTTATTTCATTTTATTTTATTTTATTTTGGTTTGTTTTATTTTATTTTATTTTATTTTATTTTATTTTATTTCATTTTATTTTATTTTATTTTATTTTATTTCATTTCATTTTATTTTATTTTAGTTTGATTTATTTTATTTTATTTTACCTAATTTTATTTTATTTTATTTTATTTTACCTAATTTTATTTTATTTTATTTTATTTTATTTTATTTCATTTACTATTGTTTTATTTTATTTTATTTTACTTAATTTTAATTTATATTATTTTATTTTAGTTTATTTAACTTTATTTCATTTCCCTTTGTTATATTTTATTTTATATTATTTTATTAAAATATTTCTGGAAATTACTAGATTTCAACAGAGCTATTACACATGTGGGACTCAAACAACTGTTGCATCTCACTAGCGATATATATTCACCAGCTGTTTGTATGCCTACAAATGTACAGCTGTTTATCACAATCAAAGCAAAATCATCACCATCAGTCGCTGCAAGAGTACGCCAGTGAGAAAATTACCACTTCTGACGGTGGCAATGCAGTCCAAAAGATGCCAATAACAAAAGCAGAAGCAGCAACAGCAGAGTTTGCCTGTTCCAATGGCTCCTCCATTAAATGCAGCTCAAGGACGTGCCATATTTTGCGTTTTAGATATCTACAAAGCTTATGTGTATATATCTATTTATATACATATATATGTAAGTTTGTATAAATATTTTTAAATAAGTGTGCCGTCTATGCAGTGCCTAGCAATTTACTCAAACATAGAGAAGTGCGATGAGTGCATGCATCGTACATGCAATAAGCACATGTGTGCCGCATGACTGCCAACGCTACTGCAGCTAGCCGTACTCACTTATAAATGCTTTTTCAGCGCTGCTACATTGGTATTCTCGGAAACGGTTTCCAAGGCCAACCACATTTAGCAGTCACAAACAACCGCACAAAAATAAAACAAATATAAAACGCACGCTTGTATGTATGTATATGTAGCACACAGGCACTGCCACTAGCAACTGAACTTGCTTAGCATAAAGTCACTTGCACATGCAACAATTGTAGTGGCAGCATTTGCTGCGCTTTGATAGTCTATCTCTAGCCTTTACTAGGTTGTTGCAGTTGTTTTTTGTAAGCTCTTTTTGCGTGTTTGTAGGCGCTATATTGGCTTTTATATTGCAAAAAATGTTGGTGTAGTAAATAGGGCGCCTTTTAGTGTGTATGTGTTTTATATCTACGAAAGTGGAAAATTTTCACTGCCATTTGAATATGTTATTGAAAGCAATGGGGCAGAGATGGAGTTGCTCGTTGTCGCACAGTGAGACATTTTCACGACGTAATGGGGACATTTTTAGGAAATAAACACCGGCACTTTAAGGTGTCGAGCTAAGCGCAATATGGCTCTTCACTGACTAGAGTGCTTGTTGTTTTTGATCTGAAGGCGTCTGTCGGAAAGGGCGAATAAAACCCACTACCAGAAGTTGCTGACACCTGACGGTACCCGATATATTTTGGTAAAGGACTGCCCATATCCATAACACTTCCAAGACTTTTGGAGAGAGTTTTGTGGTTACAACAATTACAGCAACAAGAACAACATGCTATTTGACGTATTTAAGGTTGGCATTTTGAAATATAATATTTATATTTTGGAACCAACACGACCGGATCAGTACAACAACATAGGTCCCATACAATCGATTTCTCCGTCAAATGGTTTTTGAGCTATAACTCCAGCAATTAAATAGCTAGGAACTTGAAATTTTTCAGCTTTTATACCTATTATATATGTAATGTGGCTAGTGAAAATCAGTAAGAATTAACCATTATAACACGTAGCTCCCATACAATCGATTACTCCGATAAATGGTTTTTGGATTATAGCGCTGGCAATTAAATAGCTAGGAATGTTAAATTTTGCCGTTTTAGTAATTATTCGATACGCAATGTGTATAGTGAAAATCTTTAAAATAGGGCCAATATATCATACTGGCTGGACCCGTGCGCTCTTTGCGCAAAAAAAAAAAAAATGGGTTGAAACCTTTTATTAGTCCAGGTCCAGGATTTTTCAAACCTTTTTCTCAAATTATAAAAAAAGATTTTCCGCTACACTTGTTGTGAGACCACAAAAAATTATACAAATATGCGCAAACAGCTATTTGAAATTCCACCACTTATATTACATTCACATTGAGCCATAAACTTGAGTTGATTGATCAATATGAATTAACTCAAAAAATGTTCCTTTAACTCGAGTTTATGACCCAATGTGAACGCATTCTTATTCACTTATTTTAGCAATGTTCAAGTGCAGATGGCACGCTCGCAGTGGGTTCAGTTCAGTTTTAGTATTCAAATGTAGATGTCGCGAGGCATGTGAATGTCACAGTCACAATAGCGTTGCAGTACAAATTGATTTTTTTGGTCATTCACAATCGCTTATTTTAAAGAATTAATTTTTATAAAATACGCTTAAACAAAAGCACTCCGCTAATTAAAACATGGTTTTGCATGTAGAGCTTACCCCCACCTTTAAAACGATACCTTATTTATTAATATTGGTTCCAAATGAGAGCAGAAAATTAGGAAATAACACAAAAAGACCTTACAGAAATAATATATATGATAGCCGCTCTTCAAACAATTTTTTCCGATATAAATTTCAAATTTTTAAAAAATAGTTGATTTGGTTTTTCTTATAATTATTTACTATTATTATTTATAAAAGAATACAACAGACCATCACTAAGTGAGTTCAAAAAAAATGTATATATTTTCATCTGAAACCTTTCCCTTTTTTTAACTTCCTTTCTGCGAACACGATAAAGCCTTACCCTATCAGTAATCAGTTTCGGGTATGTTCAGCCGCTTGGCCAAAAAAGTCGCTTTCAATTTGTTAACTCGTAAAGCATATCGTCTAGTTAGTGGCTCTTCCTGTTCCCATAATATGGTGCCTACATACCTACGCAGAGTTGCATTTTCTTGTCTGTTTTTTATGGTTGCAGCTTTGTTGCTGCTTGTGTGGAGCAAACAACGGAATTCGTTACACACATATGCATTTTAGAAAAGAATAAAAAAGTGGAAATAAAAAAATTAAAAATAGGAACGACTGCTAGACGAAGAGCAAGTCAACAGCTAGCATTTGGTGCCTTCATTGCTGCGCGTCGTTCGACTTTGCCGCTGGTTACATTTGCGCTGGACTCTGTTTTATGCGCTGCTTTCGTCATGACTTTGCTTCTACTTTAATTTCTCTTCTTCCTGTATGTGCTCTTCATTGTCTTTTGTGATTTTATTACCCGTTTTATTTTACATTTATGCACTTTCCTCATACAGCATTTTTAGAGTCAGTCAGTCAGTTGGTCATGGGTGTTGTCGTCACATATTACGAGTATTATTACAACGATTGCTTGCTTGTTATTGTTGTTGTTTATGTTTTTCTTGCTGAAGTAACCACAACAGCTATTGCATTTGTTGGTATAGACGCCATCAGCAGTGGGAACTCCACACTGGTAGTCATGAAAAGTTAACGGCAATCATGTATGTACAAGGCGGGAGGCACTACGTAACAAATAAAGGTATGCGGTCATCGTGTCTCATTTTACATAATTGCCGCAACTTAGCAATGACAATCGCCACCCTCGGCATACCGCCTTGCACTTTCCGCTTGTCGCTGTTCGTTGTATTACTGTTAACCTACTCCAAGTAAGGAAAAAATAAAGAAAAAAAAACATACAAAAATAATTGTGGTAAAGGCCAAACGAAGAAAAACATACTCACATACATACATACATACTTACATATATGCTATTTAAAAAAAAATATACATATACAAAATATCGAATATCGCTCGCCCAGTAACTGGAAAAAGCTATCAAAATCAGTGTAATGAAGTAAAGAGATCCCAGTATTTGTGCCACTTTGGTTTGTTTTGACAGCTTTCCTTTTGTTAGGCGCGCATAGCTTTACATAATTATAATCTGACTAATGAGACCACAAAAAAGAGCGTTGATTAGGTTAAGAGAGCGCCCATCGGTTATTCCAAACTGCCCAGGTCCACCGACCAGAATAGATCAGAGATGGATGCTAGCAGCTTTCTTATGTAAGGCTTTAGTCCGCCGTAACCTTAGACTCGCTATAGTCTGAGCAGCATTCTCGCATGAACTTCGAAAGTGGTCTAAGAAGCTGAGTCTAGCCTCACTCCCTTTTGTTGTTTCCATTTGTTGATCCCCGCCTCTTCGTGAGGATCACTATATCCGTCTTTGTGGTAACCAGCTGGAGACCGTGATCGTATTTCCATCTGTTTACGCTGCGCCTCACTTGAATTAGTTTGGTCTGTGTTATGTCGCAATCTCGTGCTCATGGCCCCCACATCATATGCGAAAGCGAAAAATAAAGTGGTTTCTTTCATCTGGCCTAGATAGGCTGCGCCGCCTGTGACCCTCCTTTATTTTTCCTGGCATCGTTTCATATGTTAGGCAGCGGTCTTTTAAGTAGTATGTAATTGTGTCTAGTAAGTAAGCAGAACAAGTATGTCGGTACCTTGGAGGAGCTTTCTAGTGCGTCAAGCGTGTGCTCCCAGCTGGCGGAGTTAAAGCCATTTTTAACATC